>JAVSCE010014051.1:0-266205 GCA_032199065.1 Smutsia gigantea | reverse complement strand
GGGACTCTGCTCAGTATCTTGGCCAAGATCCAGGGACCTATCAAGGGAGAAGCAGAAATGCTGCTGCTGCACCGAACTTCAAAACCTGTGCATTCCCCTTCCCTGAAGAAGTTGGTATTGGAACTATTGGGGTAGAAAAGTGAGGAATGAACCATGAGAAACCCCTAGGGAAACCGAAGACCCACAGGACATAGGTGCTGTGATAGGGACACTTCCACTGCAAGGCTGCTGATACCTTATCCAGTGTCATGTTTCTCCCTTGACTGGATAGAAGACAAACCCTGACTCTACACCCGGATTCTCCAACACGTATTTCCTGAGTTAGACCAGACGTGATGTTAAGCAGGTAATTGAGGACTGCCCAGATTATGGGCTAGGAATATTAGGTTGAGACAAATCTGTATCTCTCTGTCTAGGAGTCATAAAAAAGTATTACATTGTGTCATGGATCCAGCATTGGGGTTTTGCTAGGCAGGATATGGATGCAAAGAAATAAAGAGTGTAGGTAAGAATGGAATAAATCCAAACAATCAGTCACAGACTCCAGGCAGGATAGGGAGGAGAAAGAGTGTTCCAAAGGGTAAAACTAAAGTAATTAAGAAAAAGAGTTCAGGAGGGCTTAAAAAACAGGTGCGCTGGGTTTGAGGATGTAAACTGTACTCAGGACATAGAATGTGGGGATTTAAGACACAAAGGCAGAGCACCACTGAGTGATAAAACAGATATAATATGTTCAAGAGAAATTAAAATAACAGGCATTGGCACAAAGGACATAAAGAAATTGTGAGGTTCCAGTGTGGGTAATCATCCACATGGACACAGATAATCCAGGGGATGGAGAATTTGTGTGGGAAGATTGTAGGCAAGAGTCAAAGCCCTTAAGAAAGTCTGGAGAGTGACCAGGAGGCATAAGTTAGTTGCCTACACCAAGAGATAGAGAGTATAAGCTACATATGAAATAGGAAGATAATAAAACAAAACGTACAGTTGCACTCTTGAAATGAATTTTATTGCTGTGAGAAAACCATAAACTAATTACTCCATTGGGCCCAAACTGAAATAATACTGTTGGCAACAAATTTTATTGCTATGGCAATAAAGCACAAATTGTTATTAATCCCATCATAGATTCCTCATAGTTGTTGTGCTTCTGAAGAAAAAATAGCTTTTTCAAGTTTGATAGTTTATTCTTAAATGTAAATCATCCCAAATTTAATGTAGTGGAATGATTTTTCAGATAACATATTTGTGGAGGATACGGTGGGGAAGGAAGGGCTCCCTCTTTTTCAGCCAGGAAGTTACCAAACACCTGCCTTAGATTCACTGAGGCTGGCAGCTTCTCTTCAAAAGGGAATAGCCCAGCTCAGATTCACTGAGATAGTTACAGCCCCAGAATCTGGTGTGGGCACTTTGGACTCTCTCAGGGAATCTCCCCTAAAAAGGTGAGTTACCTTCACCACCCCTGAAGAACGAAGGGTTGCATGCCTTAACAGGATTGATGGTCTGGGTGGGGAAATATTCTGTGTTTTGAGGATTGGAAATTTAAAAACTGCTTGACCCCTGAAAGGATAGACCCTTGAGCAGGAAAGGAAGTCAGTAATTCTGGGCACCTACTTAAGTACATGAACCCAGCTGACACCTTAAGAGATGACTGTGTATGAATTCAAATGCTAAGTATTAGGGATGCAACACACCTAGCCAAGCTTCACCAGGCTCAGCTGGTTCACTGGAGAACTGCAACGAAGTGCATCGCGTTTGTGCACATCGGGTCAGTGCAGGCCTCACCCAGAAAGGAATGCAGCCTGTCTCAGACTCTCGGGGACTGGCTTCGCTGTGGTCATAGCACGTGTTGCGGAGGACAAACAACAGAGGCTGACGAATCAGAAACAGCACCTCCTACCTACAAAAGTTGGACAAAAGCACCCCTCAGCCATTCTGAATTGCTGAAGCCCCCTCGGGTTTTCAGATAATGGAGGGAAAGCGGGGAGCCCCTAAAGAGAGAATTTCTCACTAAATTAAGACTTACTAAACAAGGACTAGGAGTTTTAGGGAAATTTGTTAGCAAAATAAATGTGATGTAATTGTGCCCTCATATCATGGAGCAGTTTGTACCTGTGACATTAATAATGACAAGTCACTCTGTGCTTCCTCTATTTTTGGATCTTTCTCCTTCGCTGTCAACAGCAGAAGCAGTTGGGTGTCTCAAGATAACAAGGGAGGTAGTGAGCTTATACACTTGTATGAAGAGAGGGTGACTGCAGCATTGTGGGGCACAGCCAGCGCCCTCACAGGACACTGGGCCCCCGACACCGCCACAGAAGGCAGGGCCCTCTAGCGCTCAGCACTTGACATGCATTCTCTCACTTAATTCTCACATTTTCAGATGAGGAAACTGAGACACACAAATTAAATCACTCGCCCGGGGTCTGCTCAGCAAAGGAAGGGCAGGATCGCACCCAGCTATTCTCACCAACACGGTGCCTGGCTGCTTTGTGATCACAAATCTTCTGGTTTCCTCCAGAAGAGATCTCCAGTCAGGCCCTACAGGCCACAAGCGATTTGTGAACCCCAATTCACCCAGGGTTTTTTTGTTGCTTGTTTTTGTTTTTCATTTTCACAGCTACAGAGATAAAAAATGCCATCTCTCAAGGGGTTCAGTGTAACAGCACATGCCTGATTCTGGCTGGCATTTCTGATAGTTCCCTGGGTAGCAGGTCTGTGTTTCGGAAGCAGCCAAAACTTATTTTCAATTTCCCAGGGACTAAAAACAGTCCCTGGTAGGTTTGGGTGCTGCCGAATCAAGTACCATCAAGTGGCTGGTCTCGAGTGCTTAAAGCTCACCATTCTCTTGGTTCCAATAAGACCTCCACGCATCTAAATAATAATTATTTTATTATAAAAGTTAAAAACAATTCCTTGCAATTTGGTTGCCCTTTTCATTTTCTTCCCACACTACTATTTCAACAATGACAGGTAACACCAGTATTACTCTTTCACCATTGCAACCTAATACGACAGCCAAGAGTGCAAAGAGGCTGGTAAGAGTCAGACAAATGGGGGTCGAAATTTCATAAAGATGCTTTGTTTTTTGGGTCTTTTGACAGGGATGTACACATCCACTGCCAGGTTTGTTCCCATCGAGCACGTAGTAGGATTGCATTTCTACATCCTTTGAATTTTGATGTGGCCATGTGACTTGCTTTGGCCAATGAAATGTAAGAGAAAGCAATATGTGTCTGTGGAGAGCGGTTGGGACAGAAGGAGCAAGAGTACAGGTCAGGACTGATTGTGTTTTTGTGCCTAGTCTCCATCTAAGGCCTGAACCGGGCCTGACTCTGAAAGAAACCTTGAAAAGTTCCTAAATTCCAGGAACAAGTATCTCAGGAATGTAGGGAGGTCTTATCTCAAGGCCACCCACCTGGGCCAGCCCATTGTATTGTTCTGTAGGCAATTCAGGTGTATATAAGCCATCCCTGAATAAAGCTTCTTGGCATTCTGCATTCTGCACCAGACGGTTTGCCCTCCTGTTGTCTTGTATATACAGCCCAACAGCCCCACTCAGTAACTCTTTGACTCCTGCCGGCAGGCCCCGGCATGTGTCACTTACTGGACCAACTTTAAGAACCAGAGAGAAATTTTCTACATTTCCCTCTTTCCCTCTGCTGTGGCTGCTCCACTGGCCTGGGGTGAGGATAGCTTGAAGCAGACCCATAATGGACATGCAGTATGGCCAAAAATTAGGTCTTTGTTCTATTAAGCCCATACTATCTTTGGTGTCATTTGTTAGAGCAGCATAGCCTAGTCCATCCCAAGCAATACAAGCCTCAGTTTTCTCATTAGTTAACTGGGGATATAAATAGAATCTACCTTCTTAGGATATTGCGAAGTTTAAATAAATAATGCATATCTTAAAAAAAAATTTTTTAGCACACTAAAAGACACATGCTACTCCTATATCAATGAGAGCTGTAAGAGTGGAAAATGGCAAAGAAATTCCCCAAGATCACCCAGATTTTCAATGACAAAACCAGTTTCTTTCCTCCCATGCAATCACTTGCACAGTCTATGAAAGTGCTAATTATCTATTCAGATATGCAGATTCTGGCATCCAAATACAGTCATTTTCACCAATGTTCATGTTAACACTGGAGTGATCATAATTTCCTCTAATTCCTTTCCATTAATTTGCTTGTCATTTCTCAATAACATATGTTCTAAACACAGGAAATATAACCTACTGATCTAGGCTTTCCTTTCTCCCAACTAGAGTAGCATATCCTCAAGCATCTTTTAAAATTCTTTGATATGTCCCATTTTTAGCTGATGCCAAGATTAACGTGCAGTTAATGAGTAACACCAGTGGGCATTATCCTGAATAGTTAATCATCTTTTGGTTTCTTGCATCATAGAATTATTACCACTTACCAAAACCTAAAACAGTGGCTCACAAGTTTAAAATCAGATAGAACATGAGAAAAACAGACTCAACAAATACAAATGCAACATTACAGAGTCCCTGCTATTCTTAAGGCTTTGTTTGGTGCTATGCCGAATGTTTAAAAATGTGTTGGTGAAATTTCTCATCCCATTAAGGTTTCAGGGTACCACAAAGTAGGATAAGATCTGTCCACAAGGATTTTATAATTTCATTAGGAGGATAATATATTTACATGGATTGTTAATTAGGTAAATTAATAATACAAGGCAGGAGGTAGACCTCAAAATCAATATTTTCATAAAATGCCCATTTTCCTGCATTATTGTTAATGCCACAAAGCAACCTTTGAAAGCTCTGTGATGCCACATCCTAGAACAGTGCCTGCCTCTTGCTCAATAAACATATTTTTGAGTTAACAGATGAACGATGCTGCCGTCGGCCAACAGTTTCATTCCAGCATTATCACCACTGAGCAATCAGTACTTATGCAACTGACTGTTTTATCTCATCTTGTCCATTCTGTCACATAAAATGGGGTACGAATGAGGTCCCAATGTAAGTGTAACTTCTATAAATGTAATGTAATAGAACAAAAAAAGGAAACTCCATTTTTCAAGAAATGGAATCACAATAGTGGAGCATCTATAGCCTGATCACTGGTCTTAAGCTATGAAGGGGGAAAAAAATAATGTAGACAAGATAGTTATAAAATACTGAAAATGAGGATCGCTGATCTCTTAAACTATGGGAGGGAGAGAAAAATATATATATACAATGCTTACAATATGCTTAAAACCACCAAAGTACATACCTAAGAAGTAAGATGTAGTTGTAGCTACTTTTAATTTCTTTGCTTTCTCTTCATCCTTTTGAACTTCTAAGAGTATGTTTAACTTGCACATTCAACTGTCATGCACATTCTGAGGAAAGCAATATAGTATGTTTTTGTGAGGGGATGACTGGCATGTGTGAACAAGGCAGATCAGAGAGTTCCCACTGGGGTACTCCGAAGAGGGAGACAACGCTGGGCTCTCCATCACCAAGAAGGAAAGATGGGCTTGAGCTAAAGCTTGGAGAATGAAGTAAGAGTTAGACACACAAAGACAAAATGGGAAAAGATGTTGTACCAAGGAGAATTTCCTGTAAAGTTTGCAGGGGCAGAACCCACAAAACATGTAGCATAGATCAGGGTTGTTGTGAGCCAGCAGAAACAGGTGATCACAGGTGGAAGGCAAAAACAGGGTCAGGCTTAGCTTGGGCTTGAAGGTATCTGGGTCAACTGGGGATGTTTTAGAAGGATTTCTCTGGCAGGAATGTGTAGGATTGCAAGAATCTTTGGAATATGTTGAGAATTTTTTTGAAAGTGTCGACAGAGACTCAAGATAGTTAGAAGGCTATGGGACTGGTAAAAAGGTTTGAGCTAAAGTGAGGGGAAAAAAGGGAAAAGAGAGAGAGAGAGAGAGAGAGAGAGAGAGAGAAAAGACAGACATGAGAGATGTCACCAAAGAACTGACATTTGTGCCGCGTTGAATGTGAAGGATGGGGAATAAATCCAGTAAACTTCAGAGGTTTCCATCTGAGCAACACCAGAAGAGAGCCATTAATGAAAGGTGAAAATCAGAAGTGGAAACTGAAAGGTGAGAGCAGACAACAGAGGAAGCGAAGGGGATAGAAACTATGATGTGCTTCAGGTCAGCTTATGAGTCCAGCTGAAAGCAGTGCTGGGATAGTCGGCTGGAGAGAAGACCGTTTTAGTAGGTCAAAGCACATTCCAAGGGCACAGGCCTATTGGAGGCCGAATCAAGTTGCTGCCTTCAGTGCCCCCAGTTATCTTTCTCGAGCTTTCCTGTTACAGGGGGCCTAGCACTCCCCCTCCCAGTTTCTTCTCCCTGCCCCCTGCACCCTCATCTCGGGGGTCTGAGTGTCCTCCCGGGACCTAGCCAGCCTCGTTCCTAAGGGATCAGCAGGTGGTCACTGAGCTCTGGGCAAGCAGAGTGCCCTGCTCTCTACAAACAGATCTCCCTGACAGTGTCTCTGGCCTGGCCTGGAGTCCTCCTGCTCTGCTCCCCACTACAAGATGTGACCTTGAGCCATGTTCTTACATCATGACTGAAGAGTTCTCAGGATAGAGAACTCACCAGCCAAGGTTGGCTCTTAACTGAGCCAAATCCCCATGCCCTGGCATGTCTCACCCTCTACTTAGCAGGTCACGGACCAAGACCTGGCCCTCCTCCTCCTGTCTAAACCTCCAAATTGACAGTAGAGACTCAATAAATGTTGTACACCAATTGTGTCCAAGTAAAGGTACCATATACACTCAAGGCAACAGATGGGGCAGGGAAATGCAATGCTACAGGAAAGCCTCTAGATGTGCGTCCACAGTGGGGCAGCATCCCAGAAGCTGCCACAGTCCATCTTATCAACTTTAGCAATTTCTAGAGAAATAAGATGCCAGGGTCAGCATGAGGAGGGCGGGTTGGTGAGAGCTGGTGATGGTGGTGATGGTGGCATGTGTTTTCACCCCTGTGGAAAGGTGCATGCACTAAACTAGATTTTCATGAAAACCAACGTGGATAGGTCCCACATGGGATCACAAGACCAGTCAGTATAGGAATCTGGAAGAATGTGAAATACTTGGGTAAAAGTGGCAAAGCATAGTCAGCAGACAAAAAACAACATCCAAGGTCAGGAAAGGTGGGAGGGACTCTGCCTGAAACTCCAGCTAGTCTTCCCTCACACCTTGCATATAGAATCTGGCCTCCCCACTGGGAGGGCCAAAAATACGAATTGCTGATCACGTGATCACTATATGGCACCATCGGAATGCTTGTTATGGTCAGCTGAAGCCAAATGATTGCTCAATGGCATATGTTTTTTACTGGTATTGCTTTTCTCCCCCTTTCAATTTAAATCTCCTTCCCCCAAAGCACCTGTACTTTAAGATTGCTAAAAGAGAGCAACATTTAAACCGAAGAACACAGTGAATGCTGAAAACTTTGGGAGAAGAAACTTAGGGACATTAAATCCTACAGGGAAAATGTCTGTTTTGAAGAGACTTTAGTCCCCTTGACATACTATGTATATATTGCCAGACTTCTCAAAACACCCTTCATCAGCCTATTAGAGAACTGCATGTTCAGCATTACCTCATTTCCCCATAAATCTCTTGCCTTCTAATCAGCTAAGTGGCTATTTGCTGAATTTCCCTGATTTATTGCCATCTTTTCAGATATGAGGATATGTCCAGATACTAAGTGGTGGGGATGAAAATGGCACATCCCCATAATAATGATAGAAAAGACAACTGTGGCTAGCTAGCCATAAGCGCTCACAGAGATGAATGCAGACAACTTCTTAAAAGGACGGGCTCCAGGACTGCAAAGAATACTGCACTAGCCAGTTTTACATGAAATCGTCCCAATTCTTCTCACTAGAGATATGTCCCCATTTGCTGGCTCAGCAGTTCCACAGGAACCACGGTCCCCTTTTGAGAAGCAATGGGGTCTTCAGGTGGCCGGCTAAACTGGAAGGAAACTGGATTCTGTTTCTACTTCAGCTCCCAAGCTGTGTATGACCTGCAAAAGACGTGTTGACGTTTCTGAGTCCTCCGTTCTTCATCTGTTAATCCAAGGCCATCCCTGTTGAGGACAGTCATCATAACACCCTCTTTTAAAACAAAACACTTTGACTTAACCGGACACCAGGAAGGCTCTAAATTAAAACGCTTGACACCGGTCTTTGTTGTACTTGTTAAAGCGCCACCTGCTGGAAGCGCCGGTGATAATACATGCCAATTCTCTGTAAGGCGCTAGTATCATAAAAGGGAGAAATGTGAAGTGCCTGTCCACAAGAGAACTTAGCTTCAAAATGCAGATGGTGAAAGTGGCACCAGCAAAGCTCTCCCTTCCTACTGTTACCACAGTCAGTCTAAATGCACGACTTATTACCTATACACAACACTAGAGAACAATCCAGCTACTCTATTACACCATTCAGCAGGGTTTTTTTTTTTAATGGCATGAATATCTACAAAAAATATTGAAAACCAGTATTGTTCTAATAGGCTGAAAAAAATTTACAGGAGGTTCTTAACTTAAGAATGTGTTGTGTTTCAAAGCTTGTGTAAGCCAGATGTTTGAAAACATATTTTCCGTGGAATTTTTATTAGCAAGGCAGGTTAAACTCTCAGTCTTCACAAGTGTATTTAAACCAGGATGCACAGCCTTGCAGTATTAATTGCTGAGAGTCATTCATAGCATTGCTTTTCTGGAATGCTGAATTCTGACTTTTAACTCAGGACGTCCAGATGGGAACTCCTTTGCCCCTTTCTAGAGGGAGCCAGCACGGGTGGCCCTAGGGCAAAGGGGGATGGGTGGGAAAAGCAGAGCAGGGTAGAAGAACATCCTACCTATATGTATCTGCATAAAGCCCTACGTTAGGTCCATCTGCCCTTAAGAGTTCTGAACTGGGACCAAAGACAAGTTCATTTCATAAACACCCAACACGTGACATGACCAGAGGGCTAGAAGGACAAACCAAACCGTTGTTGACCTGGAAGAGCTCAACCTGTGAGGAGGAGAGACAGGAAACGCCAAGCACCTCCCAAGTGCTACAAGGAGAGGTAGGAACAGGGCGCTGGGAGCTGGAGGAGGGGGACCCAGTCTGGACGGCCTGAGAAAGGCCTCCTAGAAGACAGATGTTTGAGCTAGGAACTGACAGACATATGCGATGTTGTCACCTGAGATTCTCTACTTCACCACTACCCCTATATATAGGTTTATTCTTAGACAAGATATTAAAGAAATAATTAGTGTGTTAATCAAACTGAAGTCTTCCCCAAAAGGCCAAACATTGCAACATAGCCTTTTTTCACCCATCGACAATTGTTAATGTAGGAAGTGAAAACCAAACGTCAGATTTAATTGGCTCCAGAGAATGAAAGTTTATTTCACTCAAAAAGTAAAAATCAAAACCCATTAAGATAATACAGAATTTTTAAATGTTTGCTCTAACAAAGGATCTGTGAGCTTGCTCTGAATTCCCCTCCATCATACAACATAGCCCCAAGCAGATAGGTTTACCTGACCGTATTACAAAAGACATGATTGAAAAGTTGGATATGAGGAAATCTTGAATTTAAAATCCACAAGGAGAACTGGTCAGTTGAAGAAACACACAGTGAATGCATTTCCATGAAATCAAAACCTTTTAATATGAACACTTACCCTCAAATTCTTTATCATATAGTTACAAAAAAAGTTTAGAGTTTTTGTAAAGTGGCATGCTGTTAGTTGGATTCATAATGATGCTACATATTAACACCTTGTACTGAAGAAGTATCATAAAAATCTCATGACACATAACAAATATTTGGTAAGAAGTAGCATGGTACCCTCCTTTGACACTGAGAGGGCTCCCAGGTTTACTGCGCTCCACAGGGCTCCTGAGGGATGCACACGTGTGTCTCCAGATTTCCTAAGTGCTCTCCCACCCATTTCCCACCAGATGAATCAGTCGTCAGACCTCATCTGTGACCTGTAGGCCACAAGGCTTGTTGACAACGACTGCTGCAGCAGGACAAAACCCAGAAGCCTCCAACTGAGGACGCCCACCCCAAAACCACCGTGGCATGCCCTGACTCCTGGCCACCAGCCTGGACAGCCTGCTCTCAGAGGCTGGTGCACCCCTAGGTACCTGCCCTGTCCCGCCTTCCCCACTTGTGCCTCTGAGACCCCAGGGTGGAGCCCACACCTTGTCTCCCTGACACTAACAGGTATTGATCCTCAAACACACACAGTCGTAGCCTTGGCTTCTTCTCTATCTTGGTATTTCTGCTTTTGAAACATTATTTTGGCATCCTTTGTAAAATCTAACCACTGGACCCAATCCCATGCCATGGAGTGTTCATTGTCGGTCTGCTCACTTTCCCAGTGTCCCCTCAGCAGTCAGCAGGCTCTGTTTTACCCCGGGGACCTCTCCTGGCTCCCCAGGCGCACGTGTGAGCCTGCTTCTCCAGCTACAAGAATACAGAATGGGTTTCCTGGGCGTTCTCCTCCAGCTTCAGTCCCGGGTTGTCGATCCCACTGCTGGCGACGGGTGGCACGTTGCTTTCAGCTGGCTCTGCCGTGCGTGTGGGGGTGGAGCAGTACAGGATAAACCCCACCATGATGATGGTGAAGGACATGATGTAGAGCCACGAGAACTAGGAGGAGAGAACGGCTGTGAGCTGCACGCCCTCACAGACACGTCTTTGCTGCTGCCCTGTGCCTATTTTGCTTTGAGGGTCACCTTCTCATAATCTTTTTTCTGCAAGTTACCTAAGGAGGTGGCGACACCCGAGCCCTCCCGTGGGTGTGTACTGGTGAATGCACGGACTCTGACAGCATCTCCCAGCACGATCCCTGGATCTCTAGGAAATGGAACTTTTCCCTTTCTTTGGTAATCCAGCAGCACCCCCACCTTGCAACTAGTAGAGAGAATAAAAGGTCAGCATGAGCGCCAGGAGAGAGCCCCACTCAGACCCTGGGCACAGCTGACAGTACTGGTGATGAAACAGAGGAACACAGGATCTAAGACAAAATGTGGATGTCCCTTGTGATAACTTCTTAACAACCTCTCATGTATGCTATTCCAATAAAATTCATTTTGTTAAAATTTAATAAATTATCTTGTCTCTGTAAACAAGAGTTGGGTAGTAAAATTTACAGTGGATCCAGCAAATTCAGAGCTGCAAAGACATCATTTCTCAGAGGAGTCTGAAGCCCTAAGAGGCGGCCGGTGCAAGGTGCAGCACGGCAGGGCACGAAGCCCTGCAGGAGGAATCTCCCACCCCCTCCGCTCTCAGAGGACCAATTACAGCAAAACCCATTCTCACAGAGACACAACAAGGACGGTCGGAGTCCCTGATGATCTTACCCAACCTGTCCTTTTTTAGAACTAAAAACAACAATGCAGTGCAAAATGCAATGAAGACAGAACACTAATTCACTGCGTATTTTTACTTGAAAAGGCATTCTGAGATACCCCAAAGTTTAAATAAATAATATTAAACACTCTGTATATTTTCTCTTTTCTGAATTGAGGATCCACACAAAAGGTCAAGTATTAAGGAAATTAATATTTAACAGCATGAAAAAATAAATCAAGGAAAAGAACAGCTAAAGCCTGACCAAGAAAGATTTGGTAAAAATTAGGGGAACTATGGAGCATAATTAATGTGTAATTAAATGCCCAGAATCTTTTTTTATTTTCTTGGAATAAGCAAGCTCCATTTATGAATGGCCCTGCTAACCTGATTTTAAAATTAAGAATGGGGCATGGGGTATGCTATTTTATTCATGCAAAAAAAATAAATATTTTTAAGTTAGCTTAGATTTCATAGTATGTTTGGGAAAAAAAAGTTCTACTGTGAAGATCCAGAGAAAAACAGTAAGAAACAGAATGGGTTGGGGCAGGAGAAGAGAAGTATTGAGAGAGAGAGAGAGAGAGAAGACAAAGCTAGATATACCCCCAAAGGTATAAGGAAAAACTAAAGGTTTTGAAATGAGTATTAAGAAGATTGCTGGTCACCTCCAGCTGTGGCTTCTGGGAGTCTCTACTGGCTTCAAAATGTTAATTGTTTTTACAGATGCTCAATTTCTTCTTAACCTCAAACCTTTAGAACTTCTTAAGGAATGGAATAGCCACAGCCCTCCCCAAGGCAGGAAAGCCTTCTCTGGATTCAGTAATGATGCAGATCTAATTGGGTCCAGCTGAGCAGTGAATTAATTTCCTACTACTGGCTTTATTTTCTTGGATCCAGTACTTAGCGTGGTCCCCAACACATAGCTGGTATTTGATAAATGCTGGCATTTATTTATTTATTTATTGTTGAAAAAAAATATTCAGAAAGTCTTAGGGGAAGTTAAAGCTATGTAGAGTACCCTAAGCTTTTTTTTTATTAAAGTATTGTTGATATACAATCCTATGTTGGTTTCAAATATACAACACAGTGGTTCAACAGTTACCCATATCATTAAGTCCTCATCCCCTCCACTGCAGTACTATCAACATAGTAAGATGTTACAGGATCGCTAACTGTATTCTCCATGTTGAGGACCCTAAACTTTTAAAGGCAGTATTGTGAAAGTTAATCATGTTCTCCTATAAAATGTCATTGTTACCTGTGTAACATGTTCAAAACGTCGTGTTTGGCTTGGTGGATTTAAATGTTTAGGAGAAAAAGCATCTTTTCCCTTTTAAGAAGGCAGGACATTAAATGGAGCACCTTTATTAAAAGGGAGAGACTGTGTGGGAGTGAGGTAAGTCTCCTGAATTAGAAGCTCTTCCCTTTATTTCTTTTTTAAAATTCTATGCTTTGTATTTGGATCTACACAGGGAGTTTCTTGTGGCTACTCTGTTCAGAAATATTTACTTAAGATCAATTCCAGAAGAGGCAGAGTCTGACACCAGTTAGTGCGGAAAATTTTAAACCTCTTATTCAACTGTCTAGAGTCAAACTTATTTTAGATACTACAATTTTTTAAATTGATGGTATACTGGGCTTATAATTCTGTCTTTAAAAACTGTGTCTAAAATGCTAGGTACCTTCTTTAAGCTCTGAATGGTTTTTCACCTCTGTAATTTACTCTGAAGAATCTTAAGCAGACCTGCTCTTAGTTCTGTAAGTCTTGAAATGGCCTTTGACCAAAAACAATAAAATCTGATTTGAATAAAGAGTGAGCTACCAGACATGCAGGGGTAAAGAAACATAAAGCAAAAGAAAGGGATTCACAGTTTGCATGCTCCAATTTTGAGAATAACAGTTAAAAGTCATAGGGCAAATAAATGACACACAAAAAACCTTTTCCTATTAAAGTTAAGAGCACTTAAAGAGCAAATATCTTAAGGGAGCTTACAATAGGTAGTGACAAGTATACTTTTACTTTGAAGCTTTTATTTCTTTAAACTTACTTCCTCCTTGGACATTATTTTACTTACAAGGGAAAAGTAGAAGTTAAACTACTAAAGCTAAATCATCAGATTTGGTTTAAAAAAAAAACCGCAGTTGAGTGGGACCTTTTGTTAAATTGCTGAGCCCTCAGACTTTTCTTTGGATATTTTGTAGCTATCAACTGGCCTTCAACTTCAGAATAGAAACACCATCATCCCCTAGTGGTGGCCATGTGAAATTTGAGCACAGAATTGCAGAACAAAATAAAGACCAACTTTGCAGCCATTAGCAGCATTTCAGAGAAAACAAAAACCTAGGCCTGTCAGGATCACTTCTCTTATTAACCTTGACATTTGTTATTTTTTAATGATGCTACCAAAAAGCTATAAATACTCCTTCAGTCTTAGTTCAGGAATACCTTAAAGAGCTAGTTTTGCAAAGATAACAGCTGGTTCCTGTCACATGTAACCTTGCAAGGCAAAATGGTTTATGCTTCTTAAGCAGAAATTTCTGAGAACTGCGCTAACTAGGCATTGTGAGTTAATGGCCAATTCCTGGGAATAATGTAAATCTGTGCCAAGCAATTTATGCCAGGATACAAAATTTTACAAGGACACAGAAATATAGTTGTTATCCCCAACTGAAATTAAAAGTATCAAGCAACAGCCAACCTTCAACTATTTGTTCAAATGACTGTGACAGCAAGGTCAACTAAGGACAGACAGATTTCTAAGGCAGCAGTTCCCAAAGTGTGGTCCCAAGACCACTGAGGGTACCCAAGACCCTTCCAGGGGTCTGTGGAGTCAATACTCTTATTATAATAATAAGATAATATTTGCCTGGAATGAGGACTGCCCAAGGAAATTCTTACCAAGAAGAGGAGGTTTTGTTTTTGGACCTAAAATCTTGAAGAAACCCATTACTTCTTTGGGACCAAGCAAGTCTTATTTGAATACGATCTATTTGCTTACCTTATAGCCAAACAGAAAGAGTCCAAAGAAAAGGCTATAGAGGTCAGCTGTCAGGATGCCCAGGTTGACAGAAGTGGCGCTAGTGACTTTAATCACCAGTGGCATGAAGCTGTACAGGCAAAACATACAAAGGGCAAATGCCACAAACAGGAGAGCTGTGAAAAAATGTAATATCTACTATTACAGGAAGAAATCAGAAGGCAGAGGTACTTGGAAGGCTTGGCTGCCATATAAAATTCCATGATCCTTTCACATGCTATCTACAAATACCTTTGTTAACAGTCAACATTGCAAAGGAGACATACAAAGTTCTCAGGAAAAAAACAATAACAAGATGTGTGTAGACTTCAAAAATCCAACATTTTAGATTTTAGATGGCCAAAGCCATAAAACCTTGCTGATGGTGTGAGTGAGTTAGCAGCTCTTATCACCCCACACTATCCACCTCCCAGGGCAGAGTGGTGCCTGTGATAAAAGGTCAATAAAGGCAGAATCACTATCAAGAAAAATCACTCATTATTTTTTGTTTGCTTTTATCTGGTTGATTGGTTCAACATGACTTGTGTAATTGGATTCAGAATAAAGTAGTTTTAAAGCATCAAAGGCAGTTGTTGGGTCCATTATCTTTTGTTCATCTTATTAAATTCAATGCTCCCAGACAGCACAATATAACCATCCTCTTTAGGACAGAGCTGGTCATAAGGTACTATTTAGCAATATCTCTGCTTTGCAGTCCCTCTTGCAATCTCACCTCCATACCCAACAAATACACGCATATACACTTTGGCAATTTAAGTTAATAAACTGAATTAAATTATCCAGGCATGATATGAACTTCAGTGACATTTTATGTACTGTGTAACTTCTTTCCACCCATTAAATAAGGTTCAAGTCTTTCCTAATTGCCCACCATTGTTTTCTTCTGTTACTTATTTGTGCAGTTGAGAGTAGCAATGGAAGGTGGAACATAATTACATACCATCAGACTATTCAAGTTAATGTTTCACAGATTACATGAAGCAGGCAACCTTCACAAGAAGTTTGGGGACTTGAGATGCAGATCTAATTGACATGTAGTGTGACCAAAGGTCATATTTGTTCAGAACTCCTAATAAAAACAAGGCTATTCCTGAAGGTAAAGATTAAGAATTCACTTCTATGGAGGTTCATTAAGTCCTCAGAGAAAACTCAGTGTAAAGCACGGTAATTCCTCTCATACTGACCTGTTCTGTGATTTTATAAAAATGCCTAAATACTTTTAATGAAGTGCTTATTTCTCGATGTGTGTTTCTGTCAGAGGAAAGGTTACTGACTAAAAAGAATTATGTACATACCAATTTTCCAATCCCAGTGAATGCTGGCAATATCCTTATATTCCACAATCAATCTAAAATTTAAAACAAGAGGTCACAGAGAAATGCACCTACTAATTTTCATAATTTTCACCATTTTATAAGTATTTCAGTTGCTATACTTCAGCTAAGATGAGGAATCATGTTGATTTTGGATTTTTCTTATAGTATAAAAGAATGACAAAAATTAATGCAAATGACAAAGAATAAAACCAAGGAGTCCATAAATATAGGTTTGACTCTCTTAGAAGCACTCTTCAACAGGAGTCGGCTATAGGAGGAAAACATGACGTTATGTTTTATGTTTTCCTTTTGAATAGGAAGTTAAACTTTCCTGGAAATATTAAACAAGAACATTTTTACTAGTAATGTCGCTGCCACATTAGAAGCTAGAATCCTAAGCATCACATGTGTAAGAAAATGAGGCATCATTCCTGATGTCTCAATAATCCTCTAACAGATATTTAGCAAAATACTGACTTCAAATCAGAATAGGCCAGATAAACAATAGATATTAGTAGTTGGAATGTAATCATCTGTATTTGCTTATTCTTTTTCGAAGGAAAATTTTAGAATCTTACAGCTGTATGCCGCTGATAATTGTTCCAAATAAGCCCACCATTCCTAAAAACTCCCGTCTGCTCAGCTTCTTCACGATGTATTCTTCACACACGTTGGAGACGGCGTAGAGGGAAGCCCCGAGAAGGACCAAGACGTCACCAGTGAGAACATCACTACCTACAGGAAGGCAAGCCACCGAAAGGGACACATTGTCAACAGGGGAAACTCTCTAGCTTTTTTTTCAATAGGATTTTATGGAAGGAGAAGCCCTGGTTTCTAGAAGTTTGAAGACTCTTACTCTTCTCACTTTCTGGCACAATTCATAATTTGACTCCTCAGGAGACTGAAAGGTTAGAGGGTGGTGGTACGTACCGTACTGTAGGGCCTCAGAAAATGATTCTATGACATGAGGAATTAATGGAATGTATTGAAGGAAATTAACTGAAACCTAGAGAGAAGGAAGCTAGGTAGGCAAGGTAATTTTCTCTCTTTCTCTACACTGAATCACTTGTAGGTTGGGTGAATTCTTAGACCTTATTTAGGTTTTATATTATCAATTATCTGAACTTTGACCCAAAGAATATCAAAATATTCTTATCTACAGAGTGACTGAAAAAGAGGTCAATCATGCAATAAACACAGAGTTTACTTTTGAAAGAAAAACAAAATCTATAGTAGGTTTGCTTGTAACTAATCCAAATGTATGGGCCAAAAAAGGACTACTGCAAATATATAAAGAAATATTTCTCTCATGAGACAAAGCAAAACTATTTAGTGTGACAAAAAGAAGCAGGGACTGTGGACAAATAGGAAAATAAAGATTGCTCTGTGAAAGCAGTTACAGTACCAAAAGCAAGTAACTCTGAAAATAAAACTTAAAAAATAGTTACCAGGACATGTTTTCTGCCTTTTACCATATACCTTTGCAAAAGAAACACGAAAACATAAGCAAAACATTTTTTCTGTGGTTAGTAACATAGTCTCACCTGAACTGTCTTCCCTCCCTGCTAATATGTCTGCACCGACCATAGTTCCTACGCCCAACAGACAGACAGCCACAGCGAGGAAGTGGATCACTCTGTATCTTGCGTAAAGAATAAACCACGAGAGAGCCATCAACACAGGAATCCCAAAGCAGTCCAGAAGCTGCATGGAAAGAGAAACAAACAGCTTACAAACATCTCTCGTTAGTTAAAAGGTGAGTATTAAGTAATACTAGAAGTCAGCATTTATCGAGCATTTACCATCGCCAGCCCTGTCCTAAGTGTTTGACCCAGATTAACTCATTTAATTCTCACAACAGCTCTATGAGATTGGAACTGCAACCCCCAACCTACACGAGGAGAACAAAGGCACATGAGGAGAGGCTGAAGGAGTTGCCCAAAATCACACAGTTAAAAGCAGGCTAGCCAAAAAATTGCTGAATCCAGGAATTCTTCTCAACAGTCTGTGTAATTTACCTCTATACCCCCATCGGTGTTTATCCTAAGGCCAGTGGGCAAGCTTTCTTTCCTCCACTTACCCACTCACTCAGTCAGCAAATATTTAAGCACCTCACATGTGGGAGACACTATGAGGGGAGCTGGAGTATTGATGAGAGCAAGACAGACACAAACCCTGCTCTCAGGAGCATGCAAAAGGCCAGCCAGACATAAATAACCACAACCCGGATATTTAATTGCAATTGGGCTAGAAACAACAAAGAAGGACAGGTTATCACAAGACAGCAAACAGGCACCATCACTCTGACAGTGCCCAACACCACCATGGGAGACAAGACACTAGATCATAGCAAACACTTTTGCTCATCTTCATCATGTACTCCTGCGTCGCCTTTGGATCTGGGGTCCAGAAAACACTTTCTAAACTCCTGATATTACGGCCAGTCTAAAAGGCAGGGGATTAAGAATGCCAAAATTATAGCAAATCCAAAATCATCTGTAAGATAAAGGAAAAACTGAGGTTTCACTTATTCGATTCTTAAATTCATAAATTTTGTAAAGTGCATTCAAGGACAACATATATCCCTTATGCTAATCATATTCTTGAGACTGCTGTTTTATCGCTCACCCTGCTCTTTCTGTGACCTTGTCCATGATGCTGTCTGTATCAGTTTAGTCTTGGACAAGGCAGGAGCCTGAATCGCCAGCAGCTGTCGGGTCCTGTCCGCAGTCATTTACCGACCGCCTCTCACCGCAGTGCCATCCCTGGAGCCCACCGTGCCATGTGTAGGAATGGGCACCTTGCCTTGTTATTTACTCCAGCTACAGAACTCTAATCTCCTAAGTGCTTTATTGAGCCTGACTAAATAACAAACAATGAAATGATGCAAATGGTAACAGCCTGTCCCAGAAGACAGGAACAGAGTCCAGCCAGATGACTTAACAAAGTCTGAACTACATTCCTGTAAACAAAAATAGTAGACGAAGTCACTCTAAAAACTCTCACAGGTGACGCCCTATCCTCAAGTTCTGTCTTAAAATTAAAATTAAATTTGCACTATTTTTAAAGTTCTTGGTGGGCACTGAGTGGTCATAGAAGGAAGCTTCCCATGTCAAGAGTTCCAGGGGCCTCAGGCCTCAGTCCTGCCACTGACCAGCTGTGTGATCTCTAGCCTGTCACCCTCTGGGTCACAAATTGAAATGAAGAGATCAGGCCAAATAGCAAGATGTCCCTTGCTACTTGAAAATTCCACCGCTTCTCTGATATCTATCACATTTACTCATTTATCTACATCAAATCTCCTTTTCAAAAGGTATTCTTGATGATGGGTGTCTTGTCTTCGATGCTTTCAGTTCCAAGACCTCCCTATTTAGTTTAATCTTTAAAAATTATTGTACAGTCAGAGTCGGCAAGGGAAGACCCTGGGGTGGGGGGGTGGCATGGGTATACAAATGACTTAGACTTTATTAGAGATACAGTGGACTATAGAGAAGAGAATGAAGTTGACTTAGGCCTTAGAGAATGGAGGAGGGGGCTTCAAAAGGGTTGCATGCTAGAAAGAAGAGAGCGGCATCAAAGGGAGGAAGCCGGCTGTGGGCGGGAATGCGTAGACGTAGCAGTAATGTACTAGGACACATGAGCAGAAACCCAGGCCATGGGATCTCAACGGCCACATCCATATAAACTAACTACAATACTCTTTGTAATTACAGAATCTTCAAGGGAATCCTTAGGAAGGAGGTTCAATACCGTCTAATCCAAATGTCTATCCTTTCAGATTACCCAGGCCAGAGATTCACTCAAGCAGAGAATCAGCTTGAAGGATCGCAGTGACAAGCAAGCCCCACTGCTGCAGGGAGCTTTGGTTGCTAGATGCTGTTTTATAATACACTCCTTGCTGCGTACCAGAAGTACATCACTTTGACAACCACATGTTTGGGTTTTCCTAAGAGGCTAGGATGAAAGAAATTATCTTCTATAGTATAAGGGATTAACTTTAGTCACAAAAATGCAACTGTAAGTATTTTGTTTAGCTGTGGTTAGACCCTGCCCAATTCAAAACTTCCAGTTATCATTAGTCAGAGATCAAAACTTCTGGAAATTGTGACTAAGTAATTAAATTATATGTGAGATTATGAGGATAGACATGACTAGAAAAATACCATAATCTACATACTCATACCCTTATGACCATTGCTAGAAGCACGCTTAGTCCTGACTATGGTGAGGTTCCTCCATTAGGTAACTCCTGGTTTTAATTTTTAGGAAATTCTGTGTTTTTCATACGCTCCCTATGATGTTTGCAATAACAAATATTTCCTGTATCAGCTTTTTAACCCATACCAGTCAAAAATCAAGAGGATTGCTGAGGGCAAAGCTTAGCACAATGTTACAGAAAAAAAAATTAATAAAATACATTCTGGTAATAATAGCATTTAATGTTTATTCACACCAGAAAAATAGCAAGTTTTAATCAATCTTCATGTTTTCCAAGTGAAATACACCTAATTAATTTCACTTCAATTTTTCCATATTCTTAAAACTGCAGGTCAAACAAGGACATCTGTTTTATATAGTCAGAGGAGTGATGCACCAAAAAGTCATAAATCCATTAAACTGTGACCCCTAAACGTGGCACTGGAGTCTATCTCACTTTCACCTCCATTTATAAATCACTTTGTCGTTAGCAGTGGTTAGAGTGGGGACTGATACATCCCCTGGTTTGCTAACCTAGAGAACGGAATCAGTCTTCCACAGCTACACCAAGTTAAAGGGTATTGCTGTGTAGAAACATTTTTCTTTCAATCCAGCAAGAATAAACCTAAAAAAAGGAATAGGTCTACCATTAGCTACCATCTCTACCCCAAGATGTCTAATTAAAAGTCCCTTCCAATGGTTCCTTTGTCTTGAATATCTACTTTACTTGCAAACTCCAACTTTTCTATGGCCCAAAGGCACATCCACTTTATACGCCATGTTTGAGCAAACATAACACAGAACTCTTGTCAACATCACTCCATCAATTGCCAACTAAATATTTATGCTTATTTTGGTAGCAACTGTTCTATTCTGCTATAGCATTAGCAGTTTACAAACTGATTAACTCATATACATTTTCACTAATTCCAGAAAACCTTTCTCATTAGCACATATTCTCCACAGATTGCATCCAACTGTGTTTAGGTTTTCTTCAAGTGAACAGGTTTTCAACAAAAGTAAGTGCCTATATGAGTTCAGGTTCTTCTCTTTAAGCTGTAAAATCCAAACTGGTGAAAGGACTCCTTCGTACCTGGACGCTGGTTAGAGTTGTGTACTGGTATGCTTTCACAATCAGGTAATTAGCTTCCACATCTGCTAATCCAAGCAGGATATACTTCCACCATTTTCTTTTCAAGATGTAGAAAAGATTATCACTGCCTGGTTGGAAGAAATCTGAGTTAGTACATGTTCCTTGAAAATGGTACTATGCATGTTAATTTGGAGATTAAAGAGTCAAAACAAGGATTTACCACATATTTGGAATGTGGCCTCCTAATTTCCATTACTCACAACCAACTCCTGCAACAGCTCAGCAGAGTCAGATTTTTTTCCTAATATGAGCCCCAACGTAAGGTGTCATCATAGACCATATGTTCCACAAAAATAACCAAAGAGACAGTAGGTAGGAGAAAAGTGGTTAAGTTCCCTTTCCCTTTACAACAGAAATATAACATCCAGGCATAGGTTTGGATGTTGCCATTCCTGACAAGCTACAGACTGTCCTAGGAAATGAAATGCTTCCTTTAGGATTCACTGGTTATTCAATCTCCATTCATGGGAAACTCTGCATGTGATCATTCTTTTGGAAGAAATGTGCTTTCAAGAGAAAATTAAGTCAGTGATAAATCTGGAAGAAAACCAAATGGCACCATTTATCCCCCAAATTCTATTTACTCAAGTTAACTGTGATTCACTTCCTTGGAGAATCTAGTAGACAGGAGACACAGAGTTGGCACAGATATGAGAGGGCTTTATGGGAAGGTAACCAACAAGCAAATAAAGGTGGTGAAAATCCTAGTCAAATAATTACCATTAAAATCTAATTAGCAGGAACATCCTGAAAACAAGAGTTAGTGTTCCTCAACATGAGATGGCATAGAAGACAACCATCCCTCAGGGGGACCACACTGATGTATTTATGAATCACACTGACTTCCTAAAATCCAGTGCTTACAGAGAGGAGTGGAGTCCGGGGCTATTGTCCAGGGCTATATACCAGTTCTGTTTCCAACTCGTAAAGTTCTTTCCAAAGTTGGTGCTCTCCCCCTAAAATAGTGTCCTCTCTCTCACAGGTGGTTTCCATTTTCTTTCAAAAATAAGTTACTTATTCTGACTCAGGGAATACCACTGATGCATAAGGTTCATATAAAAGAGGATTAGCAAACACTGCAGCAGTGATTTTATTATGTGCCCTAAATACGATGAAACTGGATGTATTGTACGCTCCCAATGGCTTGGGTTACCCACTGTCTTCTCATTCCTGAATTCAATGTCATTTAATTGGTTTTAAAATACCATGCTCTTCTCTTGTGGGAAGGATGTTTTGTTATCAAGATGAACAGCCCTGAATACAGAGTGGGGGTGAGAGCATTAGCCCTGAAGCAGGCTGCCTCGGTTGGAATCTGGCTCCACCAGTTACTACCTATGATTTACAGCAAGTTATCTAAGTGCTACATGCCTCAATTTCCTCATCTGTAAAGTGGGGATGATAATAATACTCACTTGATTTGTTAGAAGACTTCAGTGAGTTAACATGTAACCAAAATGCAGTAAGCAATTTAAAATGACTCCTGGCACAATGTTAGTCAGAACTTAGTTTTCCCATTTTTATGTAGAAAAATTTTATTTTTATACAGAATTCTATCATAATTCTGTAATGATTCTAAAACGATTTATCCTACCAGGGACAAAGAAGTTAATTGCTTGCCAATTCCTTGTCTTTGTTTCTCTCGCACCGTAGACTTGTTGACATGCAATCAATACTCCATTTAGCTAGAAATATATATTCTGGAGAGTGAGGCTCTGGACTTTTTAAGTGGTTTTCAATATTGGCTTTTAAATTTATCAGCTACAGGGGAAAGAAAATAAAATCTAACTTGTAATGGCATTTACATTTTGTTTTTTTACAATTTGTAGTTATAGTTTGGTGCTACTTATTTTAATAAATGATTAAAATCAATGACTTCAGAGACTTACACATAAATCTCTAGCCAGTACTTCATAGACGTCAAAGGTGTCATCCTTTTTTTCCTAACAACTTTTATAAAAACAGCAACAGTTTCTTGGTTTTGGTTTGCCCCATGTTTTATTTTTTAAATGTCCTGGAAGCCCAAGAATTTTATGAAGATAGTGTGTTGAAAAGTAACTCCCACATTTGGCATACCTGACTGAAATGCCAGCATCATTGTATAAATTAGAAATAGCAAGCAATAGTTGATAAAGCTCTGAAGCATGGGGGTGTTCACTTTGTATCTTTCTGCCAAATACTGGCTGGTGATGGCTGTTCCACATATACACAAGGACAACATCTGACCCAGGGCAATGGTTTTCAAAATATTCCTAGAAAATAAAGGAGGAAATCAGAATAACATGCAACTAAGTTATGCCTCACACATGCATGCACCCCACATGCACACACACACAATTTAGTGCTAAACACAAAGGGAAATGCTAATTATTCCAAGTGGTCATTTCATTTTATTGCTTACTTCATGTGCACAAAAATTTAAATGTTGCATTTTAAGAGACGACATTTTTATGCTCTTTTATATTTCTGATTTCCCCCCATTTCCACAAAAACACATATTCCCCCACTTCAATGACCACCCATTTAGCAATCATTTTTATTACTTAGTTATGTCATATACTACTTGAAGTGTGTTTTGCATGATGGCTTAAAACTCAGCTTAACTCTAGTTTTTAAATTCTTTCTGTGTATTATTGTCTCATCCTTTCAGTCTGCTTGAGACTTGATATCCTCAACTAGAAGCAGAGGCTTTCAATGTTACCTGCATGTCCAAATCACAGAGATTAAAAAAATGCCAATATCCATCAAGACAATGACATCCCCATCTCTGGGGGTAGGTCCCAGGCATCGGTGATGTGCAAGCTCCCCAGGTGATTCTAATATGCAGCTAAGCTTGTGAATCACTGCTCTAGAGTCTGGCACTTTGGATCCATAGAAGAATAAGACCCAGACCCCCCTTTGGCATTTGAAATGAGAGGCATCTTAACAACCAACTACAAAACAGCAGACAGCAAACTGCAAAACGTCAGTCTTACAACAGTGGTGCACACAAAGGGGTCAGAGAGCACACATGTCTAGTGACTGATTCTGAGTGAGGGAGTAGCGGGCAGGGGGGAAACTGAGAAGGGTTTCACAGGACAGGTGATTTTTCCAGTTAGGTTTGTGTCTTGCCTGAGGGTTTCAGCCCCGGGCAAGTTCACTATGGATCCAGTGAGACCGAGATATGACAACAGAACATTCTTGGGATAAAAGGATTTATAACCAGCTTTATTCTCACATCTGCATCTAGCAGCCTACAGGTCTGTAATCCACCTCCATCTCTGCATCCACCCAGAGCACTGGGCAGAGCTCTTTATATAGTGACTCAGTCAATAATAGCTTATTGCCTACCGGTGTGGAAGCAGTAGCCTAGCAGCAGGCCAGTTACATCATCAAGTAGTTTAGGTTCAGGTGAGGATCCTGGCCATAGAAACTTCCATTTAACCCACAGTTTGGAAGGATAAAAGGATTTCTAGAAGTAGTGATATGGGAATAACTCTGGTGGTTGGTAGAAGGTGGATTGAGGAGAAGGAAAACTAGGTTGAGAAGCCAATTAAAAGTTAATATAACAATCTCAGCCAAAGTGAGATATGAACTAGAGCCTGACATTCACTGACTGTCTACTGTCAGTGCGAATAGAAAGTAGAGAATAAAAGGAAAGATGTCATAGTGGTAGAACGTATAGGACCTAGTGACCCATTAAACCTGAGGAGGAGGTATTGAAAATGATCCCTGGGTTTCTAGATGTGGAGAAAGTGAAGGTTCCTGTGGCCAGGATTCTCACCTGGCCCTGGTCAGCTAGCTCACTACATGTGTGGGCAATATGTTGTTATTGACTCTATATAAAGAGCTCCGCCCAATGCTCTGGGCGACACGGTGGCATGGCTGCAAGGCTGCAGGAGAGCAGGGACGAGGCTGGAGTGGTGGCTGCACTGAGACTGAGACGGCTGCGGGGGCAGGGGGCCCAGAGGCAGAGACCAGCTCGCTGCATGCAGACTCGCTCTGAGTGGGCGGGATTCTAGTGATTGACCTGCTGCTGTGGGAATTCATTTTTTTGGTCTCACTGAACCCACAGTGAACTTGTTCAGAGCTGAAACCCATTGGCAATACCCTAGACCAGAAGATCAGATGGTTATGAAGCTGGATGGGGAACAAAGGAGAAAGTGGGTTTGGGAGAGGGGAAGGGAGGGAGTTCAACTTGCGAGCAGCAGAAATTGAGGTGGCTGGAACGTCAAAGGGAAAAGCAAAAGAGGTTTGTGACAGGCAGACTCTAAAATGGCCCCCAGTGAGTCCCTGCTTCCTGGTAGTTTTGCCCTGTAATCTCCTCCTCTTGAGTGCAGACAGGATCTGTGAGTTGCTTGTAAACATTAAAATACAATAAAAGCAATGGGATATCATGTCTATGAATCTATTACATAAGGTTATAACTACCATCTTGCTAATCAACTCTATTAGTTCTCTTCCTTGGTGGCTCTGATGAAACAAGCTGCCATAAAGAGAGGCCCAGGTGGCAAGGAACTGAAGCTGCCTCTGGCCAAGGACCATCAAGGAACTAAGGCCCTCAATGCGAGGGTCCACAGGAAGGGAACCTGCCGCATCAGCATGCGCTTGGAGCAGCTCCCTCCTCAGTCGAGGCTTCGGGTGAAACTCCAGCCCGGCTGATCCCATGACTGCAGCCATGTAAGAGACCAGGTAAGAGCTAAGCCAGGCATGCCCAGATGCCTGATCCATAAAGACTGTGAGAAATAAAAGTGTGTTGTTTTAAGCCAATAAATTTGTGGTAATCAGTTGCATTGCAATGGATAACAAATACAAGGTTGAAACTGAACTTCAGAAAGTTAGGCCATATCTCTTTTGCTCTCCATTACATATCCAGTGCCTGGCTTGTTGTCATTCATTAAATATTTGTTGAGTGAATGTACATGGACAAAGATCTTTTTTTTTTTTAATGATAAAAAGGAGACTAAGGAGGGGGAAGAGTTTGAAGAATAAGCAGTACTGAGGATAAGTTTTTTTAACAGTAGTGGTGATGGTATTATCTTATTAAAGGGTCAAGGAAACTTAATCATGTTTGGGAGATGAGCAGGAGACAATATAGACAATATGAGTGAATATTTGAAGATTAAGAAAAAATAAATTAAAAAGAGATGATGAAAATGGGCAATTCCTGCAAGAGTTAGGGATCAGGATTGATAACATTGCCACTTTTGTTTAAAATGTTCTCTACATAAATACTTCCTTCCAGAGTTGCTCTAAGCAAAGTAGAAAATACCAAAACTTCAGACGACACAGAATGTCTGTTCTTAGAGTTTACAATGCATTTTTTTCCTCTGGAATGTTTGTTTCAGTAATTTTCAACTTACCTCAAACAATCTCAGAGAAAGGGGAAGTTTGCTGGGTGAGACAACCCTAGATATACTTTAAGAGCATCTACCATGTGTGAGGCTATGAAGATACAACCTGAATAGGCCATCTGTTCCTGGGATGCTCCTCAGAGACTGCTGGGGGCAAGGCGGCAGGTGAACTAGTAAATATGCAAGTATGGGCCAACTAAAAAACTTCCAGAGTTCACAAACAGGCACAGTAGGGACAGGCATTCCAAGCAGAAGGAGTAGCATATGCCAAGGCACAGTGCCCTACAGCAACATGGCACACTCGGGGCTTCAGTGGGTGGGTGGAGCTGCAGCACGGAGTACAGGAGAGAAAAACAGCAACAGGTGAGGATGGAAAAGTGAACGGAAGCCAGCGCAATCAAGGCCTTATATCTGCAAGGCTCTATAGTTGGTATCTTATCTTGCTGGTGGTGAGATCATTGAAACCTTTCAAACAGAGGGGTGAAGTGATTAGCAAGGCAAGAATTGAGCATTCCTAGGTTCCTAAATATGTCATAGCACCAATGCCACAGCACATAGCACCAAAACCTTACCCTTAATTCCTAACATGGAAACCAATTAAAGAGGCAGGTTGACAGAAACACAGGAGTCAAAAGAAAACCATGTTTTGTGGATCAGACACTTGAATAGATAGCAGTATGGTTAATCAAGATCCCAAAGGTAGGAGGAAACGGCACATTTGGAAAGGAAAATAACTCCATTTGGGACATGCAGGATTTCAATTATAAGACAGTCAAGAAGAAATGTCCAGTAGGCAGTTTGGAACTGGGAAAAAGGATTGGGTTGGAGAAATAAATATGGGAATTACGAGCATAGAGGTGGCAACTGAAGCTGGGATATACGGAGATTACTAAAACAGACCTAAACATTGAAAAGAATAGAGGGTAAAAAAGAAACACTTAAAGGCCTGGGAGAGAAATCAGAGATGGGCAGAAAGGGGCCCTGCGGGCGGCAGGGAGAGCGCAAGGGAGCAAGAACTCTCTAGAAGCAACAGGAGGCGGCATTTCAAGGAGGAAGTGCTCCACAGTTCGGACTGCAGCAAATTTCTCCTAGCTGCCCTTCCTGCTCCACTCTCTCCAATCGCCACAGATCCAATCTCTGCACTGTAAGGACTCTGCATTCTGAATGTTAATCTGCTGGGATGAGATCATTCCCAAGCCTAAAGCCTTCTGGGGGTTCCCCTCTGCCCTGAGATGAAAGCCAAACTCTAAAATGGCAACGGCCCGTCTGACCCCGCCTGGCTCTCCACTCTCATGTTGGGCTACTCTCTCACAGCTTTAATTCTTAATTTTTAAAATTTCTTATAGGATATTTAAAATATAACAAAGTATATTATATAACCGATGTGTGTTCACCTATCTGCCAGGCAGCTTAAGAAATAAAATATTGGCAATATCAACAAATCCCCCTTGTGTTCTCCGCAATCTCAGCCTCCCAAGGCAACTTCTTTCCAGAACTCTGTTTATCATTCCACGCATTTCTATATGTTTAATAATATTTAAATATTCCTAAGCAATAAATAACAATGTTTGTTTTAAATTTTATATAAGCAGCATCATACTTTATATATAAAACTTTGGCAACTTGTTATTTTGATCAAAATCACAAGAGTCCTCCATACTGATACATTAGTTTTAGTTCATTCCCTTCCATTTCTGCGTAATACCCCAGTACACGAATATATCACTTTATTTATCCATCCCTGTTGATAGCTAGGTTGTACCCCAATTTTTTTTCTCTTATGAGCAATGCCTCTACAAACATACTTGCATGTCTCCTGATGTACATATCTAAGAGTTTTTTTTCTAGTTTTTAGCAAACTGGTGCAAATGAGTTGCTGATGTGCTACAGTATAACCTCCTCGGCACTCAGGATGGCCTGACGGACACCACCTATGGCAGTGAACTAGAAGCAGTGAACTCAGAGCGCCCTACAAACCTTTCTGTTTGTGTCATGAAGTTTAAAGGAATCATTTGCTCTGGAAATTTATATAAGAGTTGAATTGTTGGTCTCAAGGCATAAACACTTTCAATTTTACTTGCTTGGCTGGACTGCTCTTTAAAGGGGCATACTACATCATGTAGTTTACTCTGTTACTCTCCAAAGGAAGGAACTGAAGAAATCTCCACTCTTCAAGGGAGAGGAATGGTATCAGAACTAGCCAGGTGCAAAGACATTTGATTAGGCTGTTGAGGGAAGTTTTCATCCGGGTGAGCAAAGTGCAAAGGGCTTGCTCCCAGAGGTAGTGTTCTTTCTAGGGCTGCACTGCCCAGCCCAGGCTGATGAGGCAAACTGGATCCAGCGACTGCTCCCTCTTCCTCCTGTGCTCACTTCCTCCTGAAGGAGGCACAGGCTGCCCTATCCTAGACAAAACAAGTTCACCACTTGGTCTCAGATGGTGCCCTAGGAGTCTACAGGAGCCTGGGGCCAGAGCCAAAGAGTGAAATGGGCATTTGTTTTGTGTCTTGTCCCCAGGCACATATTTCCCTCAGGAATCATGTAGGGAAGGGTGCCTGGCCAAGGAAATGGTTCCAATTTTCCTGTATGTCATTGTTCAACTGGTGTCATTCTAGCACACATTCTCAACATAATCCTCACAGCAAGTCCAAGAAAAGTATTACTACTGTCTTTCTTCAGATGAGACTCCGTGTGGTTCCATAATTCACCCACAATCATGTAGATAGTAAAAGGCTGAGGAAGTCAGTGCTTGAGCTACTAAATGACTAGATGAGGGGGTTCAAATTTGCTAAAAGGAAACTTCTTTCTTCCCTGGAAGAAAGTCTCAGAATGACACAGCTTTGGTGCTAATGCCCACTTCTGCAAGTTGAAGAGACTGTGGTCCAGGAGAGAGAAGAGTTGTTCCTAAGATCGTAGAGAAGCAGAGTCGATGCCCAAATTTTCTGACCATTAAACACTTGCTGCGTCCCCTACAGCACACTGTCTTGGGATAATAAGATGGGGCATCCCACACAGTAGGTACCTTCTTATCTTCTGTCTCTTCCTCCTCACTCTCCTTTCCCTGCATCCTGCTTTTCATCCTTCTTCACTTGCCCACCGTGATTTTACAACTGAACTTTTATTAGAAAACCACTTCATTAAAAGATTTCTGCACCTCACCTTGCTGTCAGCAAAAAAGGAGTCTACCCTGATTTCTCTCCAATATACCAATATTAACACGGCTTCTCTGAATGTCAGGAGGGCACTGGATGGCCAAAGTACAGGGCATCATAGCTAATCAAGTAGCTGATAACCTAATCAAATTCAGAACATTTTCCACATCCCATAATGGACTCAAGAGCAATTAAAAATTTGAAGTGAGAATAAGAAGTGTGGAAGCACAAAGCCCTGTTCACAAATGGACAAAATTCCTCTAGTAAGCTCACATTTGCCTTCTAAAATAGTAAAGTTAAGCAAGTTGTCCTCCAACTATAAAGTATAACCATCTTCTAAAAAAATAATAAAAAGAGTCACAAATTGAGTATGGAGATTTAAAGTTACAGGAAGGCACTTCTTTTGGCTCCAAATCATAATGACCTCTTCTACAATGGAAGAGCAAGAGAGCAAGAGGGAGAGCGAGTGAGTAAGCAAGAGAGAGACAGAAGCTGAAGCGGGGCAGAGGTTGAAGGAAGGGAGAAAGGACAGAACAGCAGACTTGCAGAGAGACACCAAAGGCCTCAAAGGGATGTTTGTTACTTAGGGCCTCATATGCAGCATCTGCATTTCACCACAACGTCCGAGTTCCTACGCACTCTGAACGGAACACAGGGACTCTCCACACTATACAAAACCTGCTCCTCCCTAAGGGCAGCTGCCAGAGGCAGCGTGCACCTAACCATGGGCTATATCCTGTCCCAGTTTTTCTAACGGAACCTGCACTGAAGCAAACTTCAATGGCAGGATACAGTCCAACTCCAAGACTTGTTTCCCAAGGTGGCTTCCCGCTGTGGAGGTCAGGCCGCCAGAAAGAAGAGCAAACAAGAGTTATAGATCACTTGGGTAGGGGTCGGAAACAGGGGAAGATAAACTGAGTAAGGTCACTTCTGACCACATTACTATTTGGGAAAAGTTTTCAATTAGCAATAACTGTGCCTTGGATAAACCTCATTGGCTATTATATTGTCAGTGTGCAGCTATTTGGATATATCGTATGAATTTAAGGACTGAAAGAAGGAAAGGTTTTTAAGGCATTTTATTTCCCCCATCTTTTTCCAGAAAACCTGAAGTACATATCTTAACATTGCTTCTTTTCTGAAACATACTCATGAACACACTTTCTAATGAAACTCTATCTTCTTTTATTCATGCTCAGTCAGTAAGCTCTTCAGTCATGTATTCACTGGAGTTTGTTGGGTGCCTAGTATGTGCCAAGCAAAAGGGATTTAGAATTTAAAAGACCCATATATTTCCCAGTCTCAGACCCTATTCTACCCAGATCAGTTCAAAGGGCTCATGCTGTGTACCCTGAAAAAATACGACAGTCCACTATCCTAGCACTTACCACACTGCTTATTCTTCCTCTATACTCCAAGAAGACAGAGACATTATATCCTCTCTGACTAACAAAGTACCTGGCACGTATAACTGTTTAAAGGATATCTGACATTGTTGAACATGCTAAGGAACTTTCTATCTAGTAAAGGAGACAGACCTCACAACATGGAACCCCAGTAAAATGGGAAAGTGTCAAAACTGCATTGAGTATGTGGCCAAGGAGAAGCAAGGGTCAAGACAGCCTGGAGAACGTTCACAGAGGACGAGACACTCAATCACAGACCAGAAAGGTGCACAATTCCAGGAAGACACAGGAATGAAGGAAAGGCCATGAAATGGGTTTTTGCCTAATTCAAACAGTAGTTTTACATAGTATGTACATGAGACACAATGACGGGATTGATTCGTTTCTTTAGCTCTTCTTCATTTGCAACATCAAGTTAGACCAGCAGTCTTCTCTACTTAGCTGTATATTTACAAAATCATTGGGGGATTAAAAAAAAATACGGACCCCAGCCCAAATCAGTTGAATCAGATTCTTAAGAATTAGGGTCCAAATATGAGTCCATTTTAAAAGCCCCCTAGGTAAGTTTAATATGCAATGAAGATGGAAAATGACTGAATTATTCTCTCCCCTTTATTTGAAGAAATAAAGAGTTCCAAATGACTGATAAAATGCATTGTTTGCATACAAATCACACATTTTTCTTCACTTTATGTCTCAATAAATTTGGGCTACTAGGTTACACATTGTCAGCTAAAGGCAGGATTTAGTATTAGAGCTAGAAGACTTCTGTGGAGCATAGCTTCTTTGGGGAAATTTTTAAATCCATCACATCTGTCACCTATAAATACCTAGTACAGAATAATAACTCCCAGCACTTCTATAAAAATCCTATTACAAATCTGACAAGAAATATTCATTTAGACCAAATCCTCACATTTAGCACAGAGATTATCCAGTGTCTATTACTAGAGCTATTCTATTACTATTAGCAGCAAACCAGAAAATAAATGCAGTTTTTCTTTATATAGTGAGAAGCAGCCTAGATGACCTGTTATACATCCTTTCCATATCTACATTTCTATGGTTGAAAAATTTAGCCATTAATGTATTACCTAATTCTAATAAGCATACACAGCTAGCAGTTTGGAAGAACCCACATTCTAATGTAATGAAGGCATCGTCAAAACTCAAAGTGGCCAAGACTTCTTACTACACTGAAGGACAGTGACTGCATTGGGGTATGAGTGGGGACTTGATAATATGGGTAAATGTAGTAACCACGTTGTTTTCTCATGTGAAACCTTCATAAGAGTGTATATCAATAATACCTTAATAAAAAAATTTAAAAACAAAGTGGCCAAGAAAGCCAAATTGCAAAAATAGAATATGTAGTAGTATATATTATTACCTTAAAAGAAGGCAAGTAAGGAAAGGAAGGAAATGTGTGTTTCTTTTCCCCACTGGGTTATGTCCTATTTACTCTAGTAAATAAAATGTTAAATGTTTTTAAATTAAGGAATAGATGTCACAGTTAATTACTGAGATGTCATAATGTTAAAATGCAAGATAGACAAATATTATAGATAGGAGACAGAAGTAAACTCAAGGAATGTTAGAGTGGAATGAATATGAGCTCAGGGGTTAGATAAAACTGAGGTCTAGATTTAAATTTGAAACATGAAAGAGAAAATAAACAGGTGCAGGCAAGTGAAAACAATGATTTGTATCATGTTTTATTTTGTAAAAGGCTAACAGAGACTGCACCCAGACATGGACTTTGATGGATGTAACCTGTGTAAAATTATCTACTACCTTAGGCATTCAATGAATTTATTTTCTTTCCGTCCTTCCTCTGGCTCACCCAGCCTCTTGGAAAACAGAGTTGTCCAACAAAACTTTCTGAGTGGATGGAAATACTTGTTCTATATACGCACCATCCAAAACAGTAGCCTCTAGCCACAGGTAGCAATTCAGCACTTGAAATAGGGCTAATGTCAATGAAGAACTGAATTTTTAATGTTATGTTAACTTCAACTTAAATGAAAGTAGCCATATGTGGCCAGAGGTTACCATACTGGCAGTGTAGCCGGGCCCAGCATCATGCAACAGAAGTTACTGCAGCGATGGAAATGCTGGACAGGTGTCTCTTGAGCACTTGGACTGCAGCTAGTGGCGTGAATGAAGACCTGAGTTTTTCACTTTATTTCACTGTAATTCATTTTAATTTAAATAGCCACATGTGGCTCGTAGCTACGGTATTGAAGAGCACAGCTCTAGACCGGTGCTTCTCAAATCTTAATGTGTTACAAATCGCCTGAACATCTTGCCAAATTGCAGGTTTGGAGGGAAGCCTGAGATTTTGCATTTCAAACCAGCTCTTAGGGGATGCCAGGGCTGCTGGTCCATGGACCACACTAAGTAGGAAGGCTTTAGAGCAGTGCTTCCAATTCTGAGGTCTCTCTGCGAGAAATCCATGGAACTAGTGATAGCAATCCATGGGCTGTTCAGGAGCTCTTTTTTGACATTTCAAAGAGCTCAACGGTCCTTCTGACTATTGCTGGTAAGAATGAAAAATGGTACAATCCTTACTGGGGCAGGGGTGGGGGTAAGGAGGCAATTTCTATCAATTTTACTTCCAGGAATCTATCCCAAAGATACTCTGGCAAAAATATAAAAGGCCCATATACACACTATTCATTGCAGGAGTATTTATAAAAGACTAAAGAAAAAAACGGAATGTCTAACAATAGGGGACTAGCTGAATAAACACAGAGCCATAAATAGCAAGGCAAATATTTCTATACACTGATAAAATGGTTGCAGGATATCCTTAAAAAAGAAGCAAATGTGGAGAAAAAAGGGTATGGAATGCTAACGCTGACCTATATTTGTTAATATTTTAAATGGAAAGATAAAACAAAAACTGTTTTTAATCTATAGGTCATAAAATTAAACAGTGCGTGTCTAAATATACCTTGTTTTCTAGATTTGTCTTAAGAGCCATGTAAATATTTTACATAATTAAAAACAAAAATTAGATTTAAAAAGCCACATCTAAAATAAAAAACAAAATTTTAAACGAACTTAAAGATGTTTTAAATTGGTGACAAAACCAAATGGAGAGGATTATTTCAAGTGACTTTAAAACACACTAATTTGACAATACATTCCTACTAGAATATACCACAGGAACAATAAGAACTGTAAAATAAACTGCTTGGAGGTGATGTTGATATTATTTTGATACTATGTGTGTTTACTGTGGAATAAAGCAAATAAATTTCATTGATGTATTCATTTTGGGCACCGGAAAAAGGAGATGAAGATGAAAGATTAAAGAGGTTAAGTTAAAAACCCGAGAGTCGCAAACTTTATTGAAAGTTCGAACTCACAGGCATTTTATTTTTTTAAATACATATTTCCTATCTCTGCCCACTGAAAAGCCCTGAAACAACCAAGCAACAATAAAGAACACTCCCAGTGCCTAGAATATGGCAACTAAGGTACTGTTTCCCACCACAAAGCATGAGGATAATGGCGAATGGCTGATTTCCAACTTGGGGCAAAAAATGTACAGAATCAGCCCAGACTGCTTTGTCATATGAAATGACAAGAAACCTATCAAAGACTAGTGGAATCATGACAAAAAGACATTCTGAGCAACCATAAGAATAACTGCAATGGGTTGAAATACCTCCAACATGTTTAAATCCATGAGTTACTAGCAATACTTAAATTTTTTTTAGATGAAACTCATATGTCATCTTTGGAAGATGACCCATTATTTATACAAACCTGTGAATAAAGCAAACATTTTTGCTGCCCTTCCTATAGAAATTACACCCCAGGGTAATGAGTTGATGATAGGAGGTTTCTCTTTGTAGAAATATGTGGATAACAAATAAAAATGGAATGAGAGAAACAGAATATAATTTTATAACCCCTAATAAAATAATGAAATCTAGGCAATAAACCTCAATAACTCCTAATACAGTTTAACAAAAAGAAAGGCACGCAAACATTATGCACGTCCTGATGGCAGTCACTGTATCTATGAAATAATCTTGCTAAAAAAGACAGGGCTACAAGGTTTTTAATCCATGTCCATTGACCAAATACATGAAAATATTCTAGGGAATCTATGAACTTGGATGGGAAAAAGATACATCTTGATTTCAGTAACATTTAACTTAAGTTTAATAGTCCTTCAATTATGAACGTAGGCTATTACTATAGTAGTACTAGCAGTACCTATGACTTCACTGCCAAATAATTTGCATTTTCATATGACAACTGTGGCTGAAATTTCAAAATATCATTTTCATACATCACTACTCCAAAATCACAGTAAAGACCCATTATGAGATATTATTACTTTTTAAAATGATATATATTAATATATACCACAATATTTTAATAGTTTAATGCCTATATAGATACTGGTTTCCATTATAATCCTATGTGTTTTATTTTATGCCCCTAAAAACAATAACTGTAAACCTGCCAGAAAGATACAGTCAGCAAAACCCAGAATGTGGAAAATATGACAAATTGCTTCTTCGAAAATAAAGCACAATGGGAAGGGAGGGATAGGAGGGAAAAAGGGGCATTACGATTAGCAGATGTAATGTCGGGGGGGCATGGGGAGGGCAGTACAACTCAGAGAAGACAAGTAGTGATTCTATAGCATCTCACTATGCTGATGGACAGTGACTGTAATGGGGTTGGTGGGGATGACCTGATGAAGAAGGTACTTTAATAATCATAATATTGCACACGTAACTGTAGATTAATGACCCAAAATAAATTATAATAAAAAAAAGAAAAGAAAGCACAAGTTAAAAAAGCAAGAGGATGCGGAAGCCTACGGAAGAGATGATATAACAACCCTCTGAACTGTATGGGCCTTAGGTGCATCTTGATTTAAACAATTTTTAAGATTATGTGATAATTAGGGAAATTTGAATATGGACTAGATACTTGATATTCAGGAATTATTGTCAGTCTTTGGGTGGAATAATGTTATTATGACAATGTTTTTTAAATTCTTTTCTTTTAGATATTTATATTGAAAAACTTCTGCATGAAACTATATGATGCCTGAGATTTATTTAAAAATAACCCAGGAGAGATGAACTGGAGAAGTATAAATGAAATAAGGCAAGTTGGTAATTACTGAAACTGGACGTTGGTACATCACAGTAAGTAACAGTCTCTACTTTTACTTGAACATTTCCATAATAAAAAGTTTTTGGAAAAAAAATACTAACAGAAATCCTATATTTACCCATGATAAGGCTGTTCAGACAAACCAAAACATCACATTTATTTGCTTTCAGCTATAATTACACCAACAAAACATGGTAACACTCATTTTCTCTTGCTAACCAGAAGCTTTAGTGTCTGAATAGTTAAAAGAGAAAGAGAAAATAAATTCCTTATTACTTAACAAATGCAATTTAGTGGAGTTTCAAAGTCTTTTAAAATATCTCGTTCCTGGCAGAAAAATAATAACAAGGGTTCACAGTGGAGGAAAACGACTATATGTACATGTAGTTTGGCCCCCAGGTAAGTTGTGGGTGCCTAAAAGGCAGAAACAATGTTATATTCATCTTTGTTTATCCAGTTTGTGAATCAGTATGGGCTGGCTGAATGGCTGCAGAGGTAAAAAAAAAAAGTGCCACCAGAGAAAAGACGTTTCTGAAGCCTCTATTAGCCCATCTGCACAAGAGCAACCATATGGGCGACAAAAAGAAACCATCCTACGGTGTGACTCGGAAATGTGTTGACCCAAATACCACCCCAAAGCATTCGACTTTAAAATGAAAATGTAAAGTAAGTCGCAGTGAATATTGAAATGAGATAGAGTGCCAGTGGTCTGCTCTGCCAGGCAATAAAAATTCTAGAAAAAGGAAACTTGCCGAGTTATTGCAGTTTCCCAGTCCTATACAGGAGTTCCCTGATCCACTAGCAAATCCATCTTCCCTGCTTGGAAGGCAGATACCAATAGCAGAAGAAAGAGTGCCGTGAAGTAGGGGGACATGCCACGTCTTTGGTCCTCGTGCTAGATTCACCAAGCAGCTTCAGCTCATGTATTTCCTAAGTAGATTTTTCTGTTGGGATGTTCTTACTGTGACCAGCTGTCAAAGTCAACACTGACAACTCTCTTTACAAATTCATACATTTATTTTCTAGTACAAATTTGAGTATGAACAGCAAGAGTCACTTTACCTAGAGCCTGGTTCATCCCATGAATGGGCCACGATGCTCCAGACATATAGAACTGGAAAATTCTACCAAGGAACAGAAATGCAGAGGTGCAGATGTCAGCCTTCTTAACTACAATGGTGGAAGCATGTTCCTAAAGTTTTGCCAAATTCAAAGTCCAATATTTAATGAAGTAATGAGGCAAGCTTTTCCAAAAATTTCCCCATAGCATTTAACACCCATTATATTTTCTTATATTTATGATTATTATACAGAACAATGTAACAGGACACTTCTGAAATTAGCAAAACATTTTTTCTCTACCAATCATCACAATATGTCATCTTGAATTTCTTAGATGAGAAGTGAGCGTGTGTAAAAAATGCCACTAGAGAAAGAGACCTTTCTGAATATCGTCCACACTACTGAAGTATGGAACCTTCTGCAATACAATTTTGCAGTATTCCATAACAACACCACAGAAGTATGAAAGAGCAAGCTTAGTATGGGTCTTAGTACAGGTCTAGATCCAACAAGCAACTCATGGGATTACATGCAGTCACTTAAACTGTAATTCAGGATATTTTCCATGCAAATGAACTTCAACTTCTGGGCCTTTTTGCTAGTTCCTGGAACTGTTTTTTTTTTTTTCTGTTCTGTTCTGGCTCTGAAGAACAAGAGAGGGCCTAGAACCAAAAATTGCCAGTGGAAGTGGTAAGAAGTCAATGACTGAAGTGATGATGGCTCAAATTGCCTGACTGACTTCAAGACTAACAAAGTTTGGGTGGGATCATAGGACACTTTTTGGTTGCTCACTTCTTTATCCATTTTGTTCATACCAAGTTTCCTAACCAGAAACTTATTTTTTTTAATCTATGTTCTTTCTTAAAAGAACTGAGAAAGTGAAGGGACCAGAAGAAAACACCAAGAATGACTTTAGTCAAGACTGCTTGACTCTTCATTTTTAATCCCGTGCCATCTAGATTCACAGCTCACCTTCCCTCTTCTGTTTCTGCCCCAATCTCCTTATGACCTGTAGGTCTGTAGTGACAATTCAAGGTTTCCAAACTCCTTACTTAAAGCTTCCTTGACTTGCCAATAGGGCATCCACCAAGTATTATTTATTTATTACATTCATGCTAATGGCCCCATCAGAATACTGCACTTTATGTATAGGACCTCAAAATTTACAAAAACTTTTCTATACCCTATCATATTTAATTGTTGATCCATTTGACAATGCTGTGTGGTTACACACGGAGAAACTGAGGCTAAGAGAGGTGTAATGGGTTGCCTTATTGATAGTCAAAAGTGGCAGAATCAGTTACAAAATACAAACTCCTCCCCAACACACCCTGTTTGGTAGCCCACTATTATCCCTTCTACATGATTCCCTTATAATAATCTCAAAATAGAGAATCCATCCCTTCTTTTTTTTCTCTAACCATGTATTTTATGAAAATGGATAAAGCTGCAAAAATATGGGTTGGGTTATTCTAATGCCATCTCTTTCTATGAGCACCTGACCTTTTATCTGATCACTGAATATGACTTCAAATTATATTCCACATATATTTTATAATAGATAATATCTGCCATAATAACTGCAGACTCTGTTATTATAGAATTAAATCAGTTATTGTAGAATTAGAATTATTTTACATTTTACTTGGAACTGTGTGTGTAAATATATCCTAACACACTCCAATCCGTTTAATAATTATTGTCCACACACTGAAGTATACAACATTTTGCAATATGTAGCAACTTCAATCTTCACAATATCATCCTATACCAGTAAGAGAGAAAGCTACTAATCCCAAATCTTCTAGAAAATTAGAGTTAAGAAGAAAAATATGCTAGTTGAAGAGGCCAGCACTCAACATCCTGATTGGTTACTGAAACTTAAAACACACACACACACACACACACACACACACACACACACACACACACACACACACATCCTTTGCAAAGACAGAGAGAAGTGTGGGACTACAGAGACTAGCCACTTGAGATATTTGCAGGTAACTGCACCCATGGACTGGAGAGAGCACACCTAGAACACTGCAGCCCATGTGGGGGCGCTGCTATCTCAGGGATGATTAAATCAAGTTCATACCTGTCTTTTTTTCCCAGAAATGGGGTAGCCTTTGAAGTAGTACACCACTCCAAGACTTCCACCTAGAGACCAACAGGTAGGAATTCTCTTTGCCCACTTAGTGGAAATAGTCCAAGCTGGCAGGCAACTTTAACAACCCACAGTGACCTTTATTACCATCCTTTTAAGGGTACTCAGTTCAATTCCACACAATACTTCTTAGTACCTAGTAGGTTCTTTACACTATGCCAGGCTCGGGGAATATAGAGAAATAATAGACAGAGTCTCTGAGTTCCTGGAATTCACAATACAGCAGTGAAGAAAAACAGTAAAGAAACAATTAGGATGGGCCCCAATCTAATGTAAGTGTAAGTAAAATTGCAGTATTTCCAGAATCTCTCGCCTGACTTTAGTGCATCTTCATACCAGTAGGTGTTTCCAGGGGGTGGAGAGAAATAGTCCATCTCCATGTCAATAGGTAATTACATGGGCAAGCAGGGCTTGACGGGAGAGTTTGGGTGGAGCTCTCTCTTCTGCAGCCGGGTTGAAACTGTTTTCTTAAACTTTATTTCTCCCTTGGCTTGATTTCAGTTTCAGAGGTATTTTGCCCTGGGAATTCCCCTACGAGTTACACTTGGCAGTAGTCAACAGGACCTCTGAACCTGAAATCTGTCTACATGGGTGAGATCCTTAGGTGGGCTGCCTCTAGGGAGCGTGGGGTGGCCCCAGTGGCGGCAGTGGTAGAGGGTGCAGCTTCACTCAGGAACTCCCTATTTGTGGGGCTTCCAATTGGGGAGCCCCTAGTGGGGAACTGGTCTAGGGTAAAGCACCTACTAGAGGGGTGGGACCTTCACCAGAATTGGGGAAGGGTGGAGATACCAGAAGAGAAGAATTAGCCCTCCATCACACAGAAGACTGCTTAGGGGCCCTGAGTGGCCATGTAACAGCAGGCACTATAGGTTGCCTTTTCTTTGAAATAGTGGAAAATGTTATCAAGGAGAGAGAGACTTCGGCAGGAGAGAGAAACACTTCAGCATCTCTTGGAGGAGCTGGGCAATGACCAATGGGATTCCCTTAAGAAAGAGAGACGGTTATTGAGAAGATGGTTCACGCTGCTGGAAGATTCCTTAGCAGCAGCGAGGGGGAAGGCAGCAGAGCTGCGTTACAGGAGGTCGTGGGGGAGGGGGAGGAAAGAGCAGTGCCTTCCGCCCAGAGATGGTGGAGGAGATGTCAGGGGAGGATGGGAGGGTGGGGCCGAGTGCTGATGCCAAGGCCGCCGCCCAAGGTACCAGCCTCTCCTGTATTAAAGGCCCACCGGGTTGTAATTAAGAAAGTAAAAATGCAACAACTGTGGGCTCCTCAGGGGGAGAAACTGCCCCCTCCCCAGGTTTTAGAGCACTCCATGCTCCACCCCTATACCCAGGATGAGCTGGTGGACATGAGCATCCAGATGGGGCAGAGCCATCGGAACCTCTGCCTACATGGCTTTTGCATGTCTTGGATATGCAGGTGGAAAACATTGTTATGTCAGGTTCGGAAGTGAGTAGACTGGCTTCCCTGACGATTCACCCTTCTCTCTGGCAGCAGTGGCAAAGTGCCCATCACACCTCAGGGAATCGGGTGCTTCCTGATTGGCTGCCCATTGCCATCAGGGCAGTTTGGCCTAATCAGGGTGATTTACCATACTTACCCACCAGCTGGAAAATGTATGCAGAGCTACAGCAGGTATTAGGGAAGCTGGGCATGAAAAATATCATCTATAATATGTACCCTCTGGGCCCTGATGAGTTGTTGTTCACCACAGGAATGAGAAACCTGGTGCTCCATACAGCTCTCCCATCTCTCTTTGGGTCCCTAGTGTCTATTCTTGCCCCCCACATAGGGCAACCCATAAGTGAGATTACTCATACTTTAGCAGATCTTGGGGATGTTGAAACAATAAAAGCTTGGAAGGAAGTATCAGCTGTGACTGAAAGGAGAGGTGCAAAGGGCCCTGTGAAGGTCTCAAGGACCCAGATGTGGGTTGATTTGATAAAGGCCGGGGTAGTGAAAGAAAAACTTGATGGGCAGCCCAACAGGATCTTGTTAGAACTGTGGCACCAATTAAAGCCAGAGCAGCAGTTCCAGCCACTGAGGCCCAGGACATGGAAGCTAGAGGCCAAGCCCCATGTCTGACCTGTGTCCCTGCAAGACTTCCTGGGGGACAGTACTCAGGCTCCGCCTGGGCCCTCACCCACACAGGATGACGACTGGATGTCATAGTTCAACTGAGGGGAGTTCAAGGTGGGGCCATGGTGGAGACCAGAAGCCACATGTAGAATTAGCAACTCATTGGTTCCCTGTGAATGTACAATGTGTCCTGGTGCTGGTGGACACAGGAGCTTAATATTCTCTGATTTATGGCAACTGTGAGCATGCATTTCCCCAGGTCTCCTGCTGTAATACATGGTTCTGGGGGTAAGGCAGTTAGAGTGAAAAAGCCCAAATCCCAGTGGGCATAGGGTGTTTACTTCCAAAGGGGTATACTGTGTACATTTATCCCATCACCGAATATATTTAGGGTGTGGATATCCTGCAGGGCCTGTGGTTACACACCACTGCAGGTGAGTTCAGACTGAGGGTACGTGTGGTAAAGGCAGTATTGAGGGGACATGCTAAGCACACACCTGTAGCTCTGCCTGTACTATTCAAGTGACAAATGCTAAGCACTATAAATTGCCTGGAGGGCACAAGGAAACAATAGAAACTCTACAGGAGTTGGACAAAGTAGACATCATAAAGCTACTCATAGTCCTGGAATCCTTTAATTCCTCAGTGTAGCCAGTGAAAAAGCCAGGCAACTCCTGCCGTATGACTGTGGACTACAGGGAATTGAATAGTCACACCCACTTTGCATGCTGCTGTTCCCTCTATAGCAGTCCTTTTGGACACACTCCATCATGAACTAGGGACGTATCATTATATTGTGGACCATGCTATTGCTTTCTTCTCTATTGACATAGCACAGGAAAGTCAGGAACAGTTTGCCTTCACGTGGGACATTCACTGTCCTTCCACAGGGATACCTCCACAGTCCCACCATCTGTCATGGAATTGTAGCCCAGGACTTGGCCACATGGAAGAAACCACAAATGGTGTGGCTGTATCACTACATTGATATGCTCACGTCTGATTCTCTTTCAGATTTAGAAGGGGCAGTTCCTAGACTGCTGCAACATCTACAGGAGAAAGGACAGGCTGTGAACAGCACCAAGGTTCAGGGACCTGGTTTGTCTGTAAAGTTCTTTGGGGTTGTCTGGTCAGGTGAAAATAAAGTTATTCCTGAAGCAGTCAAAGACAAGGTCCAGGCTTTCCCTACCCTTACCACTGTGGTAGTGTTAAAAGAGTTTTTGGGTCTTTTGGACTAGTGGACAGAGTTTGTGCCACACTTGGAACAAATCTGAAGCCCCTATACCAGTTGGTTTGAAAGGGCATCAGATGGGACTGGGATGAGACATTTATCTGCATTTATTGCTGCTAAGTGAGCAATCAAGGCCATACAGGCCTTGAGTGTAATGGATTCATCAAAGCCCCGTGAGATAGATGTTCATGTAACCGAAGATGGCTATAGATGGGGTATTTGGCAGAGGCTTGAACGGACATGCCAACCTTTTGGATTGTGGTCAAAACTACGGAAAGAAGCAGAGGTCTGGTATACCTTGATAGAGAAGCAACTGGCTGCTGTGTACCACACCTTGCTGGCTACAGAGCCCATCACCAGAACAGCTCCAAACAAGGTAATAACCACCTGTCTCATTGTGAAGTGGGTACAAGGCTGCACCCAAAGGCCATGGAGTGGTGTGACACAGATGCCTACACTAGCCCAATGGGGTGCATATTTACAGCAACTTAGTGCCCTATTAGCCCCTTAAGTGGAGAACTCCAACACTTATTGCAGCTGGTGACATATACCGGTGCAAAGCAGGAAGAATTTCATTTTGAGCCATTGTGAGCTGAGAGTCCTTATGAGGAGGGAAAAGCCCCTATACCTGAAGATTCTTGGTATACACATGGCTCCAGTTGTGGGCAGCCCCCAGATGGAAGGCTGTGGCTTTCCATCCTAAGACTGACACAATATGGATGGAGGATGGAGAGGGGAAGAGTAGTCAATGGGCTCAGCTGCAGGCAGTATGGCTCATAATCACCCAGGAGCCTTCCCCCATAGTTGTCTGCAATGACAGCTGGGCCGCCTATTGGGGCTTGACCCTGTGACTACTGACATGGTACCATGCCAAGTGGACGGGCGGTCCCCGGTCTCTTTGGGGGCAAGAGTTGTGGCAACACCTATGGGCCTCTGGTCAGACTTAGACAGTTACAGTGTATATCATGTGACTGGCCATCTGCCTTTGTCATCCCCAGGGAATGATGAAGTAGAAACATTGGCCCAGGTGTGCTGGCTAGAAGGAAAACCTGACTCTGATGTAGCCCAATTGTTACATCAGCATTTGTTGCATGCAGGACAAAAGATAATGTGGTCTGTAGACCAACGGTGGGGTTTGCCATTGACTTTTGAAGAACTCAGCATAGCCCAGACGGAGTGCCCTATGTGCTCTAAGAGGGACTTACACCAAGTCCCCCACCAACACGGGACAATAGTAAAGGAGCTGATACCCCTTGTCAGGTGGCAGATAGACTATATTGGGCCTCTGCCCATATCTGAAGGATATCGGTATGCCATGACTCGTATGGACACAGCTACTGGCCTATTGGTCGCTTTCCCTTCATGTTATGCAGATCAGCAAATGACCAGAAGGGGCTTAGAGTGTCTCTTTGCAGCCTATGGCTGGCCCCAGATGATTGAGCATGATTAAGGCACACACTTTACTAGAATGGGTGCAGCATATAGGAATAAAGTGGCAGTTTCATATACCATATAACCCTACCAGGGCAGGCAAGACAGAGAGGTACAATAGTTTTTTTTAATCTGGCCTGAAGTCGGACACTAATAGGCTATGGGGATAGAAAGTTCACTTATGGACAGTGCTACGGTGTTTGAATGAGAAGCACTGAAAAGTAGCCATGAGCACTGTTGACATGTTAACACACATTGCTTCCTCTCCTGTACAACTGAATGTGCAAACCAAGGATGAGTTATTGAAGCCAGGATCTGGACAGAAGAACAACATCCTGCTTCCAGCCCCTACTGCATTAAACCCTGGAGACTGTTGAGTGGACGTGGCACTGGACATTTCAACACATGGGTTGGTGATGGCTGGTCCTTCTGGCACATTGGGGAAAAGGCCTGGAACCTGGCCTCCAGTATGTTCCTGGAGTAACAGCACAGTGGCCCCCAAAGATCATTATAGTGTACCCAAAACGTCAGGGAGTTAAGAGTATCTTACAGGGAACATTTGTTTTATCTTTATGGCCAGTGCTTTTACCTCCCACACCCCTATATATTAATCCATCTGTAACTCCCACAGAGAGGGGGGTGAAGGTGTGGTATACTAGACCAGATGAAATCCCATTCCTGCCACTGTCCTATCACAGGACCACTCTTCTGCATGCATCCTACCTGATGGATAAGATTTGCCTATGCTGGTGTCATTAAAACATGTATCTTCTTGCCCTTAAGGTAGTTTTCTTCTATAATCCCTGTGTCCTAGACCTGCCCCCTGGCTGCAGCTGCCACAATGATTGCTCTGAACTTCCTACCCATTCAATACTGACCACCTGTAGAACAGGCAAGCTATGGACTTAATCTGCATAGAATTTTGAACCTAGCTGAAACCTCGTCATGAGGATTATCATGATTTTATTACTGTTGCTTTTGTATGTTATTAGTGGGCTACAATGCTCCAGTTTTCTCACACAGGGACCATTCTGGAAGATGGGGAATGAGCACATTATGAGGTGATATTTCTGCAGGGATGGGCTGTGGATGTGGATTAAAGATGACAGCATGAGAGGTGAGACAGACAACTTCTCTCAAATCCACATATAATAGGAAAATATAGTTAATACAACTAATCCTCAAAGAGCAACAGGAAAGAAGACTGCGCTAGACTGCATACACCCAGAGGAAAGAGCAGACCTCACAAAACAAGGGAACGTACCAAAGCATTGATCCAGCGGGACACAAGCCCTTCCCCTACCCCAGCTCACTGGTGGGAGAAAGAGAAACAGAGCAGGGAGGGAGTGGAAGCCTGGGACTGCTGAATACCAAGCATTGGAGATCTGCTTTGGGAGCACAGACCTACATTGCATGGTGCTCTGGTGATTAGTGGGGTTGGAAAGCTAAGACAGGCAGAATACTTAGAGCGACTGAGATTCCAGCCATTTGTGGAAAACAAGGATCCACATCTGGCTGCTCTGGGACAAAAGAAAGGTGGGTAGCCTGAGAGACTTCCTAACAATGAGAGGGCTGCTAAAGGGGCAAGGATTGCACACAGCATGCTACACAGGAAAAAGGACAGGTGGAAAAAAATTGTCCAGGTACATTCTGCCCAGCAGATTGGGATCTTTCAGAAGCTTCAAGTGCTCCATCCCCCTGGCTGGCTACACAGCTCCAAGGTCACCCACTGTGATAAGCAGCCTGCTGCACTTTCCTCCTGGCCTGCCAGAACCAACTCAAAAACTGGCAGTCCCTGTCCTGCCATCAGGCCAGCCAGAGGGAGGCCACACCTAGGGCAGAAACAATCGGAAACCACAGAGGCTTACACCTGTGTGCTAGGCCCACTGGTTCTGACACTAGAGACAGGCACAGCATCTGGGAAGCAGGAAACAGCTCTTTCCCCCCCTCAGGGACCAGAGCCACTACCCTGTGACACCTGACACCACTCCAGGGACTGAGCAGCTCCAGAGATTAGAGCTTCAGGGCACTAGAGGGTGCCACATACAAATATGAAATGTCAAAGGAACCTGGTTCAAACCAAAATCTCACAAACACCAGAAAAAGGGCCAGGTGAAACTGAACTCATCAATCTTCCAGAAAGATTTCAAAATAAAAATCGTAAACATGCTCATGGAGGTACATAAAAATATTCAAGAACTCAGGGATGAATTTAAGATGTAGATTCAATCACTGAAAAATTCCATATCTGAAATGAAACATGAAATGGAGGGATTTACAAGCACATTAGATGTAGTAGAAGAGAAGGTAAATAGAATAAAAATTTGAGAGGAGCAATACAAAGAAGATGAGGCACAGAGACAAAAAAAAGGATCTCTAGGAATGGAAGAATATTGAAATAATTATGTGACCAATACAAATGGAAAAATATTCGTATTATAGGGGTATCAGAGAAGAAGAGAGAGAGAAAAATGTATAGGAAGTGTCTTTGAGGAGGTAATTGCTGAAAACTTTCCCAATATAGGGAAGGAGATACTCTGGAGGTGAACAGATCTCCCAACACAAGGGACCTAAGGAAGACAATACCAAGACATATAATAATTGAAATGGCAATGATCCAGGATAAAGACAGACTTTTAAAAGCAGCTAGAGAGAGAAAAAAGATCACATACAAAGTAAAACCCATCAGGCTATCATCAGATTTCTCATGAGAAACCTTACAGGCCAGAAGGGAGTGGCATAATATATTTAATGCAATGAAACAGAAGGGCCTTGAAACAAGAATACTCTACAGGGCAAGATTATCATTTAAATTTGAGGGAAGGATTAAGCAATTTCCAGATAAGCAAAAGCTGAGAGAATTCACCTCATACAAATCACTTCCACAGTGAATTTTGGAGGGACTGCTATAGATGGAAGTGTTCCTAAGGCTAAATAGCTGTCATGAGAGAAAATAAAACCAGAGTGAAGAAAGTAAAACAATTAATTACTAAGCAGATGCAAAATTCCATTTGAACAGTCCAAACTCACAATTAATAAAAATAGAAAAAGAACAAATGCAATCCAAAGTCAGTAGAAGGAGGGACACAGTAAAGATTAGAGCAGAAATAAATAAAATCAAGAAGAATAAAACAATAGAAATAATCAATGAAAGCAGGAGCTGGTTCTTGAAAAAATAAACAAAATAGATAAACCCCTAGCCAGACTTATCAAGAAAAAAAGAGAGTCTACACACATAAACAGAATCAGAAATGAGAAAGGAAAAATCACTATGGACACCACAGAAATACAAAGAATTATGAGAGAATAGTATGAAAAACTATATGTTAACAAACTGGATAACATAGAAGAAATGGACAACTTTCTAGAAAAATACAATCTTCCAAGGCTAATGCAGGAAAAAACAGAAAATATGAATAGATCAATTACCAGCAACAAAATTCAATAGGTAATCAAAAAACTACCTAAGAACAAAACTCCTGGACCAAATGGTTTCACTGCTGAAATTGATCATTTACTGAAGACTAAAATGTTTCCTACTGAGTTTTCCAAAAAGTAGAAGAGGAGGGAATACTCCCAAACTCATTCTATGAGGCCAGCCTCACTTTAATACCAAAACCAGGTAAAGACACCACACAAAAAAAGAAAATTACAGACCAATATCCCTGATGAACGTACATGCAAAAATACTCAACTAAATATTAGCAAACTGAATTCAAAAATACATCAAAAAGATCATCCTTCATGATCAAGAAGGATTTATTCCAGGAATTCAAAGATGGTACAACATTCGAAAATCCATCAACATCACTCACTACATCAACAAAAAGGATAAAACCAAATGATCGTCTCCATAGATCCTGAAAAAAGGGCAAGTACATCAACATAATAAAGGTCATATATGACAAACCCCAGCCAACATTATACTTAACAGTGATAAGCTGAAAGCGTTTCCTTTAAGATCGAGAACAAGACAAGATGCCACTCTCCCCACTTTTATTCAACATAGTTCTGGAGGTCCTAGCCACAGCAATCAAACAACACAAAGAAATAAAAAGCATCTAGATTGGCAAGGAAGAAGTTAAACAGTCCCTGTTTGCAGAGGACATGATATTGTACATAAAAACGCTAAAGAATCCACTCCAAAACTACTAGATCTAATATCTGAATTCAGCACAGTTACAGGACACAAAATTAATACACATAAATCTGTTGTATTCCTATACATTAATGATGAACTAGCAGAAAGAGAAATAAGGAAAACAATTCCATTCACAATTGCATCAAAAAGAATAAAATACCTAGGAGTAAATCTAACCAAGGAAGTGAAAGACTTATACTCTGAAAATTACAAGACACTCATGAGAGAAATTAAAGAAGATAACAATAAACAGAAATATATCCCGTACTCATGGATAGGAAGAAGCCATCTTGCCTAAAGCAATCTACAGATTCAATGCAATCCCTATCAAAATACCTACACCATTCTTCAACAAACTGGAGCAAATAGTTCTAAAATTCATATGGAACCACAAAAGACCTTGAATAGCCAAAGCAGTCCTGAGGAAGAATAAAGTGGGGGCGATTAAGCTCCCTGACTTCAAGCTCTACTACAAAGCCACAGTAATCAAGACAATTTTGTACTGGCACAAGAACAGGCCCATAGACCAATGGAACAGACTAGAGAGCCATGATATAAACCCAAGCATATATGGTCAATTAATATACCATAAAGGAGCCACTGATATACAATGGGAAATGACAGCATCTTCAACAACTGGTGTTGGCAAAACTGGACAGCTACATACAAGAGAATGAAACTAGCTTACTGTCTAACCCCATACACAAATGTAAACTCAAAATGGATCAAAGACCTGAATGTAAGTCATGAAACCATAAAACTCTTAGAAAAAAAAATAGGCAAAAATCTCTTGAATATAAACATGAGCAACCTTTTCCTGAACACATTTCCTCAAGCAAGAGAAACAAAAGCAAAAATGAGCAAATGGGACTACATCAAGCTAAAAAGTTTCTGTACAACAAAGGACACCATCAGCAGTACAAAAAGGCATCCTGCAGTATGGGAGAATATATTTGTAAATGACATATCCAACAATAGGTTAACATCCAAAATATATAAAGAACTCACAAGCCTCAACACCCAAAAAGCAAATAACCCTATTAAAAAAAGGTCAGAGGATATGAATGGACACTTCTCCAAAGAAGAAATTCAGATGGCCAACAGGCACATCAAAAGATGCTCCACATCACTAATTATCAAGGAAAAGCAAATTAAAACCACAATGAGATATCACCTCACACCAGTTAGGAAGGCCAACACAGAAAAGACTATGAACAACAAATGGTAGTGAGGATGCAGAGAAAGGGGAACCCTCCTACACTGCTGTTGGGAATGTAAACTAGTTCAACCATTGTGAAGGCAACATGGAGGTTTCCCAAAAAACTAAAAATAGAAATACCATTTGACCCAGGAATTCCACTCCTAGGAATTTACCCAAAGAATATACTTCTTGTATTCACTGGTACATATATTCACCCATAAGAAACAAATCCTACCATTTGCAACCACATGGATGGAGCTAGAGGGTATTATGCTCAGTGAAATAAGTCAGGTAGAGAAAGACAAATACCAAATGATTTCCCTCATTTGTGAGTATAACAATGAAGCAAAACTGAAGGAACAAAACAGCAGCAGACTCACAGACTGCAAGAAGGGACTAGCTGTTACCAAAGGGGAGGGTTGGGGGAGGGTGCGTGCGGAGGTAGGGAGAAGGGGATTGTGGGGTGTCATGATTAGTGCACATTGTGTGTGTAGGTCATGGGGAAGACACTGTAGCACAGAGAAAACAAGTAGGGACTCTGTGGCATCTTATTACACTGATGGACAGTGACTGCAATTGGGTATGGGGGGGGACTTGACAGTAAGGGTAAATGTAGTAACCACTTTGTTTTTCTTGTGAAACCTTCCTAAGAGTGTGTATCACTGATACCTTAATAAAAATAGAAAATAATAAAAGAAAAAATAAAAAGAAATAAAAAGAAAAATGGAGGTACGGTCTGTGGGTAAAATTGCATATTTCCAGAATCTCTCACCTAGCCTTAGTGTATTTCCATATCAATAGGTGTTTCCAAGGGGTGTGAGAAGTAGGCCATCTCCATATTAATAGGTGATTACAAGGGGAAGGGAGGGCATATCTGGACAGGAGAGGTGGGGTGGGGTCCCTTTTGCAGCCAGGTCATGAGAGACATGGGTGAGCAGAAGTGGGTGACTCCTTGTAAGCAGTAAATGGGTTTCTCCCACTTTATTTCTCCCTTTGACTGATTACACTTTCAACAGTATTTTGCCCCAGGCTGGGAAAATATTTTCCTCCAGTTACACCATGTCTTCTTTTTGCCAATTAGACCAGGCCTCCAAAGTCAAAGATTGTCAGTTGAGGACTTTGACCTGCCAAAAATGCCATAAAAGAAGCCTCACAGTAAGCATCCGGCCTCTGTCTACCCTAACTGTGTGCAGTCCTCCCATGGAGTATATTCAAATAAAGCTGCCTTTGTGTACCTAGACTCTAGCCCCCTCCTCCCTTGGAGTATATTCAAATAAAATTTTCACTCTGCTTTGCTGCTGTGTCTCTGCCTTTCAATTCTTTGTTGAGGGGACAAGAACCGAGGATGTCCGTTACACAGGTAGGTGCAATCTAACCACATGAGCCTTAAAAGGGAGCATGATTCCCAGCCACTGGATTTGAACCTGGAAGAAGGGGCTGTTATGCAAGGAATGCAGGAAGCCTCTAGAGGCTGAAAAAGGCAATGAAATCCATTATCCCCTAGAGCCTCCAAAAAAGAACACAACCCTGCTAACACGTTGATTTCAGCCCAGTGAGAACTGTGACAGTTTTTTACCCTACAAAACTGTAGGATAATACAATTGTGCTGTTTTAGGCCACTAATTTTCTGTTAATTTGTTGTGACAGCAAGAGAAAACTGACATACTAAGTCAACAATGCATATGATACTTTAAAACAATATTTGAATCATGTTTTAACTATTTACATTCATCTCAATATCCCTAGTAACAATATAATCACATCAAATAAACAGAGTCTATAAAATAACTGAAAAGCTAATCAGGAGCGACCCTGGATAAAAGCACTTTCACCATTTTCAAGGGAGAAAATAAAACCATGCCACCAAGCTGGAAACTATTAATTAGTTTTTTTTTAATTCAATTTAATTCTATTTATGTATTTATACTTTATTTTGGTATCATTATTCTACAATCACATGTGCAATATTATGGTTATTAAACTACCCCCTTCATCAGGTCCCCCCCACCAACCCCATTACAGTCACTGTCCATCAGCATAGTGAGATGCTATAGAATCACTACTTCTCGGAGTTGCATAGCCCTCCCCATCCCCTACAACATTACATCTGACAATCGTAATGCCCCTTTTTCCCTCTTATCCCTCCCTTCCCACCCATCTTCCCCAGTCCCTTTCCCTTTGGTAACTATTACTCCGTTCTTGGGTTCTGTGAGTCTGCTGCTGTTTTGTTACTTCAGTTTTTTTTTCTTTGTTCTTATACTCCACATATGAGTGAAATCATTTGATACTTGTCTTTTTCGGCTTGGCTTATTTCTTTTTTTTTTTAGTTTATTTTGATATCATTTATCTACAATTAAATGAGTAATATTATGGTGATTACACTACCCCTTCAACAGGTCCCCCCCACGAACCCCATTACAGTCACTGTCCATCAGCGTAGCAAGATGCCACAGAGTCACTACTTGTCCTCTCTGGGTTGTACAGCCCTCCCCGTGTCCCCCTAACATTACATCTGCTAATCGAAATGTCCCTTTTTCCCCCTTGCCCCTCCCTTCCCACCCATCCTCCCCAGTCCCTTTCCCTTTGGTAACTATTAGTCCTGTCTTGGGTTCTGTGAGGCTCCTGCTGTTTTGTTCCTTCAGTTTTTTTCTCAGTTCTTACACTCCACATATGAGTAAAATCATTTGGTACTTGTCTTTTTTGCTTGGCTTATTTCACTGAGCATAATACCCTCTAGCACCACCCATGTTGTTGCAAATGGTAGGATTTGTTTTCTTCTTATGGCTGAATAATACTCCATTCTGTATATGTACCACCTCTTCTTTATCCATTCATCTACTGATGGACACTTAGGTTGCTTCCATTTCTTGGCTATTGTTAATAGTGCTGTGATAAACATAGGGGTGCATATGTCTTTTTCAAACTGGGCTGCTGCAGTCTTAGGGTAAATTCTTAGGAGTGGAATTCCTGGGTTAAATGGTATTTCTATTTTGAGTTTTTTGAGGAACCTCCATACTGCTTTCCACAATGGTTGAACTAATTTGCATTCCCACCAGAAGTGTAGGAGGGTTCCCTTTTCTCCAAATCCTCGCTAACATTTGTTGTTTGTGTTTTGGATGGACGCCATCCTCACTGGTGTGAGGTGATATCTCATTGTGGTTTTAATTTGCATTTCTCTGATGATTAGTGATATGGAGCATCTTTTCATGTGCCTATTGGCCATCTGAATTTCTTCTTTGGAGAAGTGTCTATTCATGTCCTCTGCCCATTTCTTAATTGGTCTATTTGCTTCTTGTTTGTTGAGGTGCGAGAGTTCCTTATATATTTTGGATGTCAACCCCTTATCAGATACGTCACTTATGAATATATTCTCCCATACTGTAGGATCTCTTTTTGTTCTACTGATGGTGTCCTTTGCTGTACAGAAGCTTTTCAACTTGATATGGTCCCACTTGTTCATTTTTGCTTTTGTTTCCCTTGCCCGGGGACATATGTTCATGAAGAAGTTGCTCATGTTTATGTCCAAGAGATTTTTGCCTATGTTTTTTTCTAAGAGTTTTATGGTTTCATGACTTACATTCAGGTCTTTGATCCACCTTGAGTTTACCTTTGCGTATGGGGCTAGACAGTAGTCCAGTTTCATTCTCTTACATGTAGCTGTCCAGTTTTTCTAACACCAGCTGCTGAAGAGGCTGTCATCTCCCCATTGTATATCCAAGGCTCCTTTATCAAATATTAATTGACTGTATATGTTTGGGTTAATGTTTGGATTTTCTACTCTGTTCCACTGGTCTGTGGGTCTGTTTTTCTGCCAATACCAAATTGTCTTCATTATTGTGGCTTTGTAGTAGAGCTTGAAGTCAGGGAGCGTGATTCCCCCTGTTTTATTCCTCCTCAGGATTGCTTTGGCTAGTCGGGGTCTTTTGTGGTTCCATATGAATTTTAGAACTATTTGTTCCAGTTCATTGAAGAAAGCTGTTGGTATTTTGATAGGGATTACGATGGATCTGTAGATTGCTTTAGGTAGTACAGCCATTTTGACAATATTTATTCTACCTAGCCAAGAGCATGGGATGAATTTCCATTTGTTAGTGTCCTCTTTAATTTCTCTTAGGAGTGTCTTGTAGTTTTCAGAGTACAGGTCTTTCACTTCCTTCGTTAGGTTTATTCCTAGGTATTTTATTCTTTTTGATGCAATTGGGAATGGAATTGTTTTCCTGATTTCTCTTTCTGTTAGTTCATCATTAGTGTATAGGAAAGCAACAGATTTCTGTGTATTAATTTTGTATCCTGCAACTTTGCTGAATGCAGATATTAGTTCTAGAAGTTTTGGGGTGGAGTCTTTAGGGATTTTTATGTACAGTATCATGTCATCTGCAAATAGTGACAATTTGACTTCTTCTTTACCAATCTGGATGCCTTGTATGTCTTTGTTTTGTCTGATTGCTGTGGCTAGGACCTTCAGTACTATGTTGAATAACAGTGGAGAGAGTGGCCATCCCTGTCTTGTTCCTGATCTTAGATGAAAAGGTTTCAGCTTCTCGCGGTTAAATATGATGTTAGCTGTGGGTTTGTCATATATGGCCTTTATGATGTTGAGGTACTTGCCATCTATACCCATTTTGTTGAGAGTTTTAATCATGAATGGATGCTGAATTTTGTCAAATGCTTTTTCAGCATCTACGGAGATGATCATGTGGTTTTTGTTCTTCTTTTTGTTGATGTGGTGGATGATGTTGATGGATTTTTGAATGTTGTACTGTCCTTGCATCCCTGGGATGAATCCCACTCAATCATGGTGTATGATCCTCTTGATGTATTTTTGAATTCGGTTTGCTAATATTTTGTTGAGTATTTTTGCATCTACGTTCATCAGGGATATTGGTCTGTAATTTTCTTTTTTGGTGAGTTCTTTGCCCGGTTTTGGTATTAGAGTGATGCTGGCTTCATAGAATGAGTTTGGAAGTATTCCCTCCTCTTCTATTTTTTGGAAAACTTTAAGGAGAATGGGTGTTATTTCTTCTCTATATGTCTGGTAGAATTCAGAGGTGAATCCATCAGGTCCGGGGGTTTTGTTCTTCGGTAGTTTTTTGATTACTGATTCAATTTCGTTGCTGGTGATTGGTCTGTTTAGTTTTTCTGTTTCTTGCTTGGTCAGTCTTGGAAGGTTGTATTTTCCTAAGAAGTTGTCCATTTCTTCTAGGTTTCCATCTTGTTAGCATATAGAATCTCATAATATTCTCTTATAATGCTTTGTATTTCTGTGGGGTCTGTCGTGATTTTTCCTTTCTCATTTCTGATTCTGTTTATTGGTGTAGATTCTCTTTTTCTCTTAATAAGTCTGGCTAGGGGTTTATCTATTTTGTTTATTTTTTTCAAAGAACCAGCTCTTCATTTCATTGATTTTTTTCTATTATTTTATTCTTCTCAATTTTATTTGTTTCTTCTCTGATCTTTCTTATGTCCCTCCTTCTGGTGACTATGCCCCTCATTTGTTCTTCTTTTTCCAATTTCAGTAATTGTGTCTTTAGTCTATTCATTTGGAAATGTTCTTCCTTCTTTAAATTGGCCTGGACTGCAATATAATTTCCTCTTAGAACTGCCTTTGCTGCGTCCCACAGAAGTTGTGGCTTTGTGTTGTTGTTGTCATTAGTCTCCATATATTCTTTGATTTCTGTTTTGATTTGGTCGTTAACCCATTGATTAATTAGGAGAATGTTGTTAAGTCTCCATGTATTTGTGAGCCTTTTTGCTTTCTTTCTAAAATTTATTTCCAGTTTTATACCTCTGTGATCTGAGAAGTTGGTTGGTAGGATTTCAATATTTTTTAATTTACTGAGGTTCTTTTTGTGGCCTAGTATGTGGTCTATTCTGGAAAATGTTCCATGTGCACTTGAGAAGAATGTGTATCCTGCTGCTTTTGGGTGCAGAGTACTGTAGATGTCTGTTAGGTCCATCTGTTCTAGTGTGTTGTTCAGTGCCTCTGTGTCTTCTTCTCTGTCTGGTTGATCTGTCCTTTGGAGTGAGTGGTGTGTTGAAGTCTCCTAAAATGAGTGCATTGCTGTCTATTTCCTCCTTTAATTCTGTTAGTATTTGTTTCACATACGCTGGCGCTCCTGTGTTGGGTGCATATATATTTATAATGGTTATATCCTCTTGTTGGACGGACCCCTTTATCATTATGTAATGTCCTCCTTTATCTCTTGCTACTTTCTTCGTTTTGAAGTCTATTTTGTCTGATACAAGTACTGCAACACCTGCTTTTTTCTCCTTGTTGTTTGCATGAAATATCTTTTTCCATCCTTCACTTTTTGTCTGTGTATGTCTTTGAGTTTAAAGTGAGTCTCTTGAAGGCAGCATATAGATGGGTCTTCTTTTTTTATCCATTCAGTGACTCTATGTCTTTTGACTGGTGCATTCAGTCCATTTACATTTAGGGTGACTATTGATACGTATGTACTTATTGGCATTGCAGGCTTCAGATTTCTGGTTACCAAAGGTTCAAGGTTAACTTCCCTACTATCTAAAAGTCTAACAACTCACTTAATATGCTATTACAAACACAATCTAAAGGTTCTTTTTTCATTTGTTTGTTTCCTCCTTTTTCTTTCTACTCCATTCTTTATATATTAGGTATCATATTCTGTACTGTTTGTCTATCCCTTGATTGACTTTGGGGATGGTTAATTTAATTTTGCATTTGCTTAGTAATTAGCTGTTCTACTTTCTTTACTGTGGTTTTATTACTTCTGGTGACAGCTATTAAACCGTAGGAACACTTCCATCTATAGCAGTCCCTCCAAAATACACTGTAGAGATGGTTTGTGGGAGGTAAATTCTCTCAGCTTTTGCTTATCTAGGAATTGTTTAATCCCTCCTTCAAATTTAAATGATCATCTTGCCGGATAAAGTAATCTTGGTTCAAGGCCCTTCTGCTTCATTGCATTTAATACATCATGCCACTCCTTTCTGGCCTGTAAGGTTTCTGCTGAGAAGTCTCATGATAGCCTGATGGGTTTTCCTTTGTATGTGATCTTATTTCTCTCTCTGGCTGCTTTTAATAGTCTCTCCTTATCCGTGATCTTTGCCATTTTAATTACTATATGTCTTGGTGTTGTTTTCCTTGGGTCCCTTGTGTTGGGAGATCTGCGCACCTCCATGGCCTGAGAGACTATCTCCTTCCCCAGATTGGGGAAGTTTTCAGCAATCACCTCCTCAAAGACACTTTCTATCCCTTTTTCTCTCTCTTCTTCCTCGGGTACCCCTATAATGCGAATATTGTTCCGTTCGGATTGGTCACCCAGTTCTCTCAATATTCTTTCATTCTTAGAGATCCTTTTTTCTCTCAGTGCCTCAGCTTCTTTGGATTCCTCTTCTCTAGTTTCTATTTCATTTATCATCTCCTTCACCGTATACAATCTGCTTTTAATACCATCCATTGTGTTCTTCAATGATTGGATCTCTGACCTGAATTCATTCCTGAGTTTTTGAATATCTTTCCGTACCTCCATGAGCATGTTAATGATTTTTATTTTGAACTCTTGTTCAGGGAGAGTCATAAGGTCCATATCATTTAAATCTTTCTCAGGAGTTGTGTTCATCATTTTACTCTGGACCAGGTTCCTTTGGCGTTTCATATTTGTATATGGCGCCCTCTAGTGCCCAGAAGCTCTACTCTCTGGAGCTGCTCAGCCCCTGAACAATGTGGCAATTGTAGGGGAGTGGTATTGGTGCCTCCGGGGAGGAAAGGGCTGTTTCCTGGATCCTGGCTGCTATGCCTGTCTCCACTGCCTGAACCAGTGGCCTAAGCACAAAAGTATAAGCCTCTGTGCTTTGCGTTTTTAGTTGGTGTAGACAGATATTCCCTCTGGCTGGCCTAACACCAGGGAAGGATTTCCCGGTTTGCAAGCCCAGTGGGGCTGGCCAGGAGAAAGTTGCACTAGTCTGCCTGTCACAGAAGGGGTTCTTGGGGCTGTGTAGGCAGCCAGGGAGCTGGAGCACCTGAAGATCGTGAAAGCTGGGCAGAGTGCACTCGGACAATTTTGTCTGCCTGTCCTTTCTCCTGAGTAGTAAGCTCTGTGCAATCCTTGCCCCTTTAGCAGCTCTCTTGCTAAGGGCTTCTTTGTTAGGAAGTCTCTCAGACTGCCTGCCATTCTTTTGTCCCCGAGCAGCTGGGTATGGATCCCTGCTTTCACAAGCAGCTGGATTCTTAGTCTCTCCAGGAATTCTGCCTGCCTTAGCTTTCCAACCCCCTAATTACAAGAGTATCATGCAAGCACCATGAAATGTAGGTTTGTGCTCCCAGAGCAGATCTCCAGAGTTAGGTACTCAGCAGTCCCACATCACCACTCCCTCCCTGCTCCATTCCTGTTCCTCCTGCCGGTGAGCTAGGGTGGGGAAGGGCTTGGATCCCACAGGACCACAGCTTTAGTATGTTACCCTTTTCTGTGAGGGCTGCTCTTGTCTCCAGGTGTATGAAGTTTGTTGCCGTCCTCTTTCCCGTTGCTCTTTCAAGAGTAGTTGTAGTAGCTCTATTTTCATATTATATCAGCTTTTAGGAGGAAGCCTCTGTCTCACCTCTCACACCACCATCTTTAATCCCCCTATTAACTAGTTTTATGCAAACCAAGAAAAGTAAATATTATAAACCCAGTGATTTCTTCTTGTATATTATATCCTGAATATGTCTTAGATAGTCAAGAAAATGGGAAACATATTAATACTCACCCTTCACACAGTAAAAGGAAGAGAGGCAAATGCCAGTCACTGCACTGAGCTCTTACATATATTAACTTATGGATTTTCATACAACCCTAAAATGCAGGTATAGTTTTGCCAAACTGCAACTCTTTTAACCATGTTCATATGGCAAGTCAATAACAGCACTGAATTAAAACCCAAATAAGATTTTAAAGTCTCTGTTCTTTCCATTCTACTCTGCTAAGAAAATGAAATAACTGGGGGAAGAAATATAGCAAAAAAAAAAAAAAAAGGTGTCCAGTTCCAGAATGAAGACTCTTAATTCCTAAGGCATTTGGGTTATAACCCTCTTTCCCCATTTTTACATTCTGCCTGTAGTGTTTCATATGTCTTTTCATTTGCTTTACTAGATTACAGAAGCAGAAACTGTGTCATGGATATTTTTGTGCCTCCTCATATACATATCCACACAATACTTAGTACTACTACTATTATCATTGTTATTATTGTTATTGTTACTATTATTACTGTTGCTGTTATTATTGTTAACAGCAATAACAACAATAATAATATTTAACACTGACTGAGTGCACACTGTGTACTAAGCACTGTTCTAACAATTTCACAACTGCACAGTTCTAATTCATTTAATCCTCCCAACAGTCCTGAGCTATTATTATTGGTATTTATGGATGAAGAAACTGAGGCACAGAGATGTTAAACAACCTTCCCAATATCACACAGCCAGCAAATGGTAGAACTTTAAGAGCAACCCAAACTGTATGTCTCATAATCACTGTCATATTGAAAGTACACCACTTACATCTAGTGGGGATGCCAAAAATCTTATTATCCTTACAAAAGTGAGGTGGCTTACTGTGCCGGGGGCCATAGTGGTTTCATGTAAATGTTTCATTTAAATCTCACAAAAACTCTTGGGAGATAGAGACTGAGAGTACAACTGTGCCTGTAAAAAATTGACTTTCAGCTGTTCAGAGAAGTTAAATAACTTGTCCAAAGTCACAGAATTACTAAGCCTACTTTTTCCCATTCTACACACTGCCTTCCTGATAATAGCAAAAAATAAAATAAATGTATAATATTAAGGATTACGATTCCATGCAGGGAGATCAATGGATATAAATTACCCTTCACCTCTATCAATGGGCATTGATCAACACAACCCATTTGATTATATGTCCTACAGTTATTTTAATAAGGCATGTTCCAATAAAAGTAAGATAAAAGACACAAAATATATGATATCCTCCCTCTGTCCTCTGGTTTTTGAATGGCTGAAATGAGAATGCATGAAAGATTTTCAAATCACCTAGTCTTGGATCCATGTCAGGGGAAGTGAAGTCCTACAGCCTAGCTGAGGGAAGAGGCAGCACTAAATGGGGGGCACTATGTGGAGGACTGGCCTCTACCCCCAGGGTCTCCCTCCCCCCAGACTCCTCAGTGAGAATTCTAAGAGGTACATCAACTGAATACACTCCAAAAGTCAGGAATAAGAAACTTAGGAGGGCTGACATAGGGGGTGCAGGGATTAGGAAGGGTGGCTGCTGAAGGATGGGATCAGTCCTGAGGAATGAGTGCATCACTGTTTTAAGAGCCTGCACGATGAGTATACATGATTCTCTGACAGACACACAACCCTCTCTCTGCCCACTTGAGCCTGACACAGACACTGACGAAAACACACAAACACCAGCCTCAACAGGCAGCCAAGACAACATGGCTCAAAACATTTTACAATCCTAAAATTGCCTGTCCATTAAAGCTGACAGGAAGTTTGGAAGGACTATTTTTTTATTCTTATGTTTTATTAAGGTATTATTGATATACAGTCTTATGAAGGTTTCACATGAAAACACAGTGTGGTTACTACATTTACCCATATTATCAAGTCACCACCCATACCCCAATGTCCTTGGGTGCAGTAAGATGCCACAGATTCACTATTTGCCTTTTCTGTGCTACAGTTTTCCCCATGATTCCCCACACCATGTGTACTAAACTAAATACCCCTCAATCCCCTTCTACCACCCTCCCTGCCCACCCTCCCACACCCCACACCCTTGGTAACCACTAGTTCCTTCTTGGAGTCTCTGAGTCCGCTCCTATTTTGTTTCTTCAGTTTTGCTTAGTTGTTATAATCCACAAATGAGGGAAATCATTTGGCACTTGTCTTTCTCTGCCTGGCTAATTTCACTGAGCATAATATCCTCCAGCTCCATCCATGTTGCTGCAAATGGTAGGATTTGTTTCTTTCTTATGGCTGAATAGTATTCCATTGTGTATGTGTACCACATCATCTTTATCCATTCATCTACTGATGGACACTTAGGTTGCTTCCATATCTTGGCTATTGTAAAAAGTGCTGCAATAAACAGAGGGGTGCATATGTCTTTTTGATTCTGAGAAGTTGTATTCTTTGGGTGAATTCCTAGGAGTGGGATTCCCGGGTCAAATGGTATTTGTATTTTTAGTTTTTTGAGGAACCTCCATATTGGTTTCCACAATGGTTGAACTAGTTTACATTCCCACCAGCAGTGTAGGAGGGTTCCCCTTTCTCCACACACTTCCAGCATTTGTTGTTCTTAGTCTATTGGATGCTGGCCATCCTTACTGGTGTGAGGTGATATCTCATTGTGGTTTTAATTTGCATTTCCCTGATGATTGGTGATGTGGAGCATCTTTTCATGTGTCTAATGGCCATCTGAATTTCTTCTTTGGAGAATTGTCTCTTTATATCCTCTGCTCATTTTTTAATCAGGTTATTTGCTTTTTGGGTGTTGAGGCATATAAGTTCTTTATATATTTTGGATGTTAACCCCTTGTTGGAAGAGTCATTTACAAATACATTCTCCCATACTGTAGGATGCCTTTTTGTTCTGTTGGTGGTGTCCTTTGCCATACAAACTTTTTAGTTTGATGTAGTCCCGTGAGTTCATTTTTGCTTTTGTTTCCCTTCTTCGAGGAGGTGAGTTCAGGAAGAAGTTGCTCATGTTTATATTCAGGAGATTTTTGCCTATGTTGTCTTCTAAGAGTTTTATTGTTTCATGACTTACATTCAGGTCATTGATCCATTTCGAGTTTACTTTTGTGTATGGGTTTAAACAATAATCCAGTTTCATTCTCTTGCATGTAGCTGTCCAGTTTTGCCAACAACAGCTGTTGAAGAGGCTGTCATTTCCCCATTGTATGTCCAAGGCTCCTTTTTCCTATATTAATTGACCATATATGGTTGGGTTTATATCAGAGCTCCCCAGTCTGTTCCATTAGTCTATGGGTCTGTTCTTGTGCCAGTACCAAATTGTCTTGATTACTATGGCTTTGTAGTAGAGCATGAAGTTGGGGAGCATAATTCCCAGAATTTTACTCTACCTTCTCAGCATTGCATTGGTTATTTGGGGTCTTTTTTGGTTCCATATGAATTTTAGAACAATTTTCTCTAGTTTGCTGAAGAGTGCTGTCGGTATTTTGATAGGAATTGCATTGAATCTGTAGATTGCTTTAGACAGGATTGCCATTTTGAAAATATTAATTCTTCCTATCCATGATCACGGGATGTGTTTCCATTTATTGATATCTTCTTTAATTTCTATCGTGCGTGTCTTGTAGTTTTCAGAGTATAGGTCTTTCACAACATTGGTTAGGTTTATTCCTAGGTATTTTACTCTATTTTGATGCCACTGTGAATGGAATTGTTTTCCTGATTTCTATCTCTGCTAGTTCATTGTTAGTGTATAGGAATGCCACAGATTTCTGATATTAATTTTGTATCCTGCAACTTTGCTGAAGTCAGATATTAGATCTAGTAGTTTGGGAGTGCATTCTTTAGGGTTTTTTATGTACAGTATCATGTCATCTGCAAACAGGGTCAGTTTAATCTCTTCCTTGCCAATCTGGATGCCTTGTATTTCTTTGTGTTGTCTGATGGCCATTGCTAGGACCACCAGAACTATGTTGAATAAAAGTGGGGAGTGTGGGCATCCTCGTCTTGTTCCTTTCTTAACGGAAAAGGTTTCAGCTTCTCGCTGTTAACTGTAATGTTGGCTCTGGTTTTGTCATATATGGCCTTTATTATGTTGAGGTACTTGCCCTCTATACCCATTTTGTTGATGAATGGATGCTGAATTTTGTGAAATGCTTTTTCAGAATCTATGGAGATGATCATGTGGTTTTTATCTTTTTGTTGAAGTGGTGGATGATGTTGATGGATTTTCGACTGTTGTACCATTCTTCCATCCCTGGAATAAATCCTACTTGATCATGATGGATGATATTTTCGATGTATTTTTTGAACTTGGTTTCCTAATATTTTTTTCAGTATTTTTCATGTATGTTCATCAGAGATATTGGTCTGTAATTTTCTTTTCTTGTGGTGTCTTTGCCTGTTTCTGGTATTAGGGTGATGCTGGCCTCATAGAATGAGTTTGGAAGTATTCCCTCTTCTACTCTTTGGAAAACTTTAAGGAGGATGGGTATTAGGTCTTCACTAAATGTTTGATAAAATTCAGCAGTGAAGCCATCTAGTACATGGGTTTTGTGCTTAGGTAGGTTTTTGATTAGCAGTTCAATTTTATTGCTGGTAATTGGTCTGTTCAAATTTTCTGTTTCTTTCTGGGTCAGCCTTGGAAGGTTGTATTTTTATAGAAAGTTGTCCATTTCTTCTAGGTTATCCAGTTTGTTAGCATCAAATTTTTCATAGTATTCTTTCATAATTCTTTGTATTTCTGTGGTGTCCGTATTGATTTTTCCTTTCTCATTTCTGTTATGTTTATGTGTGTAGACTCTTTTTTTCTTGATAAGTCTGGCTAGGGGTTTATCTATTTTGTTTATTTTCTCGAAGAACCAGCTCCTTCTTTCATTGATTCTTTCTATTGTTTTATTCTTCTTGATTTTATTATTTCTGCTCTAATCTTTATTACGTCCTTCCTTCTACAGACTTTGGGCCCCATTTGTTCTTCCCTTTCTACTTTCATTAATTCTGAGTTTAGACTGTTCATTTGGGATTGTTCTTCTTTCCTCAGGTAGGCCTGTATTGCAATATATTTTCCTCTTAGCACAGCCTTCACTGTGTCCCACAGATTTTGCGGTGTTGGATTATTGTTGTCATTTGTCTCCATGTATTGCTTTATCTCTGTTTTTATTTGATCATTGATCCATTGATTATTTAGGAGCATGTTATTAAGCCTCCATGTGTTTGTGGGCCTTTTCATTTTCTTTGTGTAATTTATTTCTAGTTTCGTAGCTTTGTGATTTGAGAAGCTGGTTAGTACAATTTCAATCTTTTTGAATTTTCTGAGATTCTTTTTGTGGCCTTGTATATGATCTATTCTTGAAAATGTTCCATGTGCACTTGGGAAGAATGTGTATCCTCTTGCTTTTGGATAGAGTGCTCTGTAGGTGCCTGTTAGGTCCATCTGATCTAATATGTTGTTTAGTGCCTCTGTCTCTTTATTTATTTTCTGTCTGGTTCATCTATCCTTTGGAGTGAATGGTGTGTTGAAGTGTCCCAAAATGAATGCATTGCATTCTATTTCCCCCTTCAATCCTGTTAGTATTTGTTTCACATGTGTAGGTGATCCTGTGTTGGGTCATAGATATTTATAATAGTTATATCCTCTTGTTGGACTGACTCTTTTATCATTATGCAATATCCTTCTTTGTCTCTTGTGACTTTCTTTGTTTTGAAGTCTATTTTGTCTGATACAAGTACTGCAACTCCAGCTTTTTTCTCCCTATTAGTTGCATGAAATATTTTTTCCATCCCTTTACTTTCAGTTTGTGTATGTCTTTGGGTTTGAAGTGAGTCTCTTGTAGGCAGCATATAGATTGGGTCGTTTTTTTATCCATTCAGTAACTCTGTGTATTTTGATTGGTGCAATCAGACCATTTACATTTAGGATGATTATCAATAGATGTATACTTATTGCCATTGCAGGCTTTAGATTCGTGGTTACCCTAGGTTCAAAGGTAATTCCCTTACTATCTAACAGTCTAATTTAACACACTTCAAATGCTATTAGAAACACAACCTAAAGCTTCTCTTTTTTTTTCTCCTTTTTCTTCCTCCTCCATTCTTTGTATGTTATGAATCATATTCTGTACTTTTTGTCTAGCCCTTGGGTGACATCTATTTAGCCTTCAGAATACTTCTGTCTATAGGAGTCCCTCCAAAATGCACTGTAGAGGTGGTTTGTGGGAGGTAAATTCTCTCAGCTTTTGTTTATCTGAAAATTGTTTAATCCCTCCTTCAAATTTAAATGATAACCTTGCCAGTAGAGTGTTCTTGGCTCAAGGCCTTTCTGCTTTATTGCATTAAATATATCATGCCACTCCCTTCTGGCCTGTAAGGTTTCTGTTGAGAAGTCTAATGATTGCCTGATGGGTTTTCCTTTGTATGTGATCTTTTTTCTCTCTCTAGCTGCGTTTAAAAGTCTGTCTTTATCCTGGATCTTTGCCATTTTAATTATTATATGTCTTGATGTTGTCTTCCTTGGGTCCCTTGTGTTGGAAGATCTGTGCATCCCCATGGCTTGAGAGACTATCTACTTCCCCAGATTGGGGAATTTTTCAGCAATTACCTCCTCAATAACACTTTCTATCCCTTTTTCTCTCTGTTCTTCTTCTGGTAGCCCTATAATGCGACTATTGTTCCGTTTGGATTAGTCACACAGTTCTCTCAATATTCTTTCATTCTTAGAGATTCGTTTTTCTCTCTGTGCCTTAGCTTCTTTGTATTCCTCTTCTCTAATTTCTATTCCATTTACTGTTTCTTCTACTACATCTAATATGCTTTTAAATCCCTCCATTGTATGTTTCATTTCTGATATGGAATTTCTTAATGATTCAATCTCTGACTTAAATTCATTCCTGAGCTCTTGAATATTTTTCCGTACCTCCATAAGCATGTTTATAATTTTTATTTTGAACTCTCTTTCAGGAAGATTGGTGAGTTCAGTTTCATTTGGCCCTTTTTCTGGGGTTTGTGAGATTTTGGTCTGACCCATGTTCTTTTGACGTTTCATATTTCTGTGTGGTGCCCACTAGTGCACAGAAACTCCAGTCTCTGGAGCTGCTCAGCCCCTAGAGTGAGGTTGGGGTTTGTAGGGGAGCAGAGCTGGTGCCCGGGGGAGGAAAGATCTGTTTCCTGATTCCCGTCTGTGGTGCCTGTCTCCAGTGTCAGAGCCTGTAGGCCAAGCACACACATGTAAGCCTCTGTGCTTTGCGTCTCTAGCTGTTGTAGGTGGGGCCTCCCTCTGGCTGGCCTGACACCTGTGCAGTGACTGTGGATTTGCGAGCAGGTGCCTGCAGGCCAGTAGGAAGGCTCAGCAAGCTGTGTGTCACAGTGGGGAGCCTCGGAGCTGAGTAGGCAGCCAGAGGGATGGAGCACCTGAAGCTCCCCAAAGTTCCCAACCAGCTGGGCAGAGCACACCCAGACAACCTTGTCCAGGTCTCCCTTCTCCCGTGCAGCAAGCTCCATGCAAACCCCGCCCCTTCAGCAGCCCTCTCACTGCTAGGAAGCCTCTGAGACCACCTGCATTTCCACTGACACAGAGCGGCCAGGTGTGGATCCCGTCCTCCACAAACAGCCGGAATGTCAGTCTCCCAGGCCCTCTGCCAATCCGAGCTCCCCAATGTCCAGAGCACCACACAATATAGGCTTCCACTCACAAAGCAGACCTCCAGGGCTAGGTGTTCAACAGTCCCAGGCTTCCACCCCCTCCCCCGCTCTGTTTCTCTTCGAACTGCAGGTGAGCTGGGGTAGGGGAAGGGTTTGGGTCCCGCCGGATCAACGCTTTCCTACTTTACCTTTTTTGTGAGGTCTGCTCTGTTCATGAGGTCTGTATGCAGTCTGGTTCAGCCTTCTTTCTTCTCACTGTTTTAGGGTTAGCTGTATTAATTAACTATATTTTTTGTACTATTTGTGGTTTTGGGAGGAGTTCTCTGTGTCACCTCTCATACTACCATCTTGAATCCTCCATCTTGTTTTTCTGTTTTGTGTGGTTTAAACTGTAAAACGTAATTCTCAGATAAAGATAATAACTTGTCTGCAGTTAGAATAAAATCAAGTGAAAGCAAAGCACAGACAGACAGAATCCAGGTGTGGTTTGGGTTCCTGGCTCTGGCTGTTCTCTGGGGTTTGGCACTTTAACCTCCTTGAATTCTATAAAATAGTAAGTCACCTATGCCAGTGGTGAGATGAATTTCTCTAACAACCAAACTAATACGTTCATCAAACACCAACCAGGCACCAGAAAAAAGGACCCTAAGCCTGATTGTGGATAAAATTGTAGTATTTCCAGAATATGTCACCTGGCTTTAGTGTATTTGCAAATCCTCAGTGGTGGAGAGAAGTTCATCTCAATATCAGTGGGTAATTACCTGGGCAGCAGAGGGCTTATCTGTTCCTGAGAGGTGAGGGGAGGGTTGGTTTTGCTTCTAGAGCAGGAAAGAGAGACGGCCCTGCGCTGCAGTTTGTAAGCAATAAACGGGTTTTAAACTTTTTTTCTCCCTTTGACTGATTTTAGTTTTATAGGTATTTTGCCCGGGGATTTCCTCTCCCTAGGCTTACACTGATCTAGAAAGTTCCTGAGGACTCAGCCAGTAAAGGAAACAGAGACATAAGAGAGATTTCCTATGAGTCATGTTAGCCTTTCAGCACCCCACAGGCCTCAAGAGAAAAACTCATTCCCTGCCTTAACTAGCCATCTATTCTCAACTTGCCAAACTAACTGCCACTATCTGGCAAACAGAAGTAAATGGACCCCAGTGGGGAACCTGAGGCAAGCCCCGATTATTTTAACCTCTCAAGTACTATCTTTAAAATCCACATAAACTGCATTGTGTATAAAACAAACTGTTTAAGATTAAAATAATGTGCAAAATATGGGTCTTTAGCAGGTAATACAAGTTATTTCACAGATAATACAGGCATTTCTCAGAAGGAGAAATGCATAGGCCCATTAACATAAACAGAGATCCAGCTTCATTAGTGATCAGGGATATGCAAATTAAGATACTCTTACATTTATTTGACTGTGAGAAATTTAAAAGTCTGATAATATAAGTTAGAAAGAATGTTTCTCTCACTAAAATAGTGTGGCATTATTTTAGAAACAGAACAGCCACATACCCCACAATCCAGCAATTCCTCTCCTCGGTGTATGTGTATATGTGCATGTATGTGTATAAAAGAAGCTCATACATGTGATCAAGAGGAGTCATGTAGAAGAATGTTCCTACAAGTTCTATTTACTATAGCAAAAAGCCTGGAAAAAATCCAAATGCCCATCAACAGAATGAATGAATAAAGTGTGATATAGTCCAGGAAAGAATATCATATAGTGTCAAAGTGTAGCATCAGGAAACAAGATGGATGATTTAGCAATGTGATATAGAGGGTAAAATAAATCCCAACAAATTATATATAGCATGATATCCTTTTAATAAAATTTAAAAAATGATCTAAGTGTGGGTAAAATTGCAATTATTTCCAGAATCTCTTGCCTGGCCTTAGTGCATCTCCATATCAATAGGTGTTTCCACAAGGTGGAGAGAAGGAGTCCATCTCCATATCAACAGGTAATGACAAGGCAGGTAGGGAGGAGCACACACCTGGACCCAAGCGGTTAGGTGGGGTCCTTTTGCAGCCCGGTCAGGAGAGACAGGGGCAAACAGAAGTAGACGACTGCTTGTAAGCAATAAACGAGTTTCTCCCACTTCATTTCTTGCTTTGACTGACTTCGGCTTCAAAGTTTATTTGCCCAGGGTGGGAACATATTCTGCCCCCCTCCTCACTCCAAAGTTACAATAAGAAACTTATTTTTAGAAATACATAGAGGTACAAAACTCTATAAAAATGAGAGCAAGGGAATGGCAAAAGATGGATTCAGGATGGTGATTACCTCTGGCTGGGGAAGAAGGGGGATGGAAGAGGGGATGACCAATACGTAGATGTAGAGTCCCATCATGATTCTAATTGTAGAGCTGGTGGTGGGTTTACTGGAACTTATTGCATAAAAATATTAATTTAGCCATTCATGGACCAACAATGAAAGTGTGTCATAAGCCAGAGATTGATTATATGATTAATACACTTCCATGTAACTGGAGTCTAAAAAATAAATTTTGCTCTAGGAAGATGCATTATATATATACATACTCTCTGTCACTCCTGGGATTCAAATAGCACAGAGGAAAAAGCCCCAGGGGGAGGGGAGAGAGGGGTGTAGGTAAAATGTAATACAGTAATATTTCCAGATTTCAGTTTTTAGAGGTATTTTGCCCCAGGATTTCCTCCCCCTGGACTTAAATCTGGTGCAGTTGGCAAGATTCCTTCTAACCTGAAATCTGTCATAATGGGTGTGACCTTTGAGAGGGCCACCCCTAGAAATGGAGAGAAGTGGAGCTCGCACCGAGGGACATCTGTCTACACTCGTGTGGTAGTGGCGGCACCGCCACCTCTGCTGGCTATGCCAATCCCGGCCCATGGCCCAAGCCTAAGGCTACTGCTTCTGTCACTGCTGCTGCTCCTGCTGCCGGCCGGAGCCTGGCCACAACTATGGAAAGGAGCAGAGGTCCGGGTCACCTTGATAGAGAAGCAACTGGCTGCTGTATACCACACCTTGCTGGCTACGGAGCCCATTGCCAGAACAGCTCCAAGGTAATAACCACCTATCCCATTGCGGGGTGGGTGAGAGACTGGACCCAAAGGCCACGGAGTGGTGTGCCACAGACACCTACCATATATCATGTGACTGGCCATTTGCCTTTGGCATCCCAAGGGAATGGTGAAGCAGACACACTGGCCCAGGTGCGCTGGCTAGAAGGAAAGCCTGCCTCTGATGTGGCCCAATGGCTACATCAGTGTTTGTTGCACGAGGGGCAAAAGACAATGTAGGCTATAGCCCATTGGTGGGCTTTGCCACTGACCTTTAAAGAAGTCAGCCGAGCCCAGAAGTGCCCTGCACATTGTGCAGATCCGCAAACCTCCAAGAAGGGCCTAGAGTGTCTTTTTGCAGCCTATGGCCCGTCGCCGGTGACTGAGTGGGATCAAGGCACCCACTTTATTGGACATGCATTGCAAGGATGGGTGCAGCAATTAGGAATAAAATGGACATGGCCCTGGACATTTCAACACATGGACCGGCAATGGCTGGCTCTTCTGGCACCTTGGGGAAAAGGCCTGGAAGCTGACCTCCTGTGTATTCCTGGAATGAAAGCAAGTGGCCTCCAAAATCACGGTTATTTGCTTCTACGGTCCTTGTGTCCTGGATGCGCCCCCGGCTGCAGCTGCCGCATGATCATGATGGCTGGAATGGACGAGCTTTGGACTTAATCTGCATGTTACTTTGAACCTAGCTGAATCCTCTGGCTTGAGAATTATCATAACTGTGTCGCTGTAGTCAGGAAAAAAATGCTTAAAGAGAGGCCTGACTTTGTCTAATGTGTGGTAAAAGTTTTGTGAGCATTCTACCAAGGTTGTTAGGAATGAGTAAACAAGTAGAGAAACATATTTTGTGCTTAGTGAGAGATTGTGCTGTAAAGTACATTTACTTAATCTGTATAGGCTGAATCTTCTGGCTTGAGTTTTATCAAGATTTTATTGCTGTTGCTATTGTATGTTATTAGATTGCTCTGAAAAGGGGGAACAAGTAAATTGTAAGGTGAGATTTCTGGAGGAGTGGCCTGTGGGTAAATTGTAATATTTCCAGAGTACCTCGCCTGGCTTTAGTGCATCTGCATATCAATAGGCATTCAAGGGTGGAGAGAAGTATGGCTTTAGTGCATTTGCATCATTCCTCAGGGGTGGGGAGAGGTTCATCTCCATATCAATGGGTAATTACCTGGGCAAGGAGGGCTTATCTATACCTGAGAGGTGGGGGGAGGGGGCAGTTTTGCTTCTGCAGGAGCAGGAAAGAGAAATGGGACCAGGCTGCAGTTTGTAAACAAAAAACGGATTTTAAACTTTATTTCTCCCTTTGACTGATTTCTGTTTTTAGAGGTATTTTGTCCCAGGATCTCCTTTCCCTGGACTTACAGGGGGGGCACAGTGGTTAGGAGGGCAGGCTCTGGGGCCAGAATGCCTGGTGGGGGAGGAGATGAAACCTGGTTGCATTCCTTACTACTGTTAGGCAGGAAAATAGATATGAGCGGGGTAGAAAGAGAAAAAGCCCAGGAAAGTCCACTAAAAAGACCCAAAGTTAATCAATTAAAGCTCAAATAGCAAGTAGCAACTTGGCCTGGAATGTTTGAATATTCGCCAGATAAAGCAGGGCACCTCAGCATAGCCCATGTTTTTATTGTGTTAATCACGCAGGCCCTGTTTATTTTTTAACTTTACCTATATGCTTTTTTCTCTCCTTCCAGCCCTAATTAAGTAGTTTGCAACCTAGGCAACAAATTTAGCATGCAGGCCCATCCGTAAACAACATAGTAAAAAGCAGGAAGGATTCCATCTTAAAGATTGTATTTTAATACCCAGGAAGTTAAAAATGTAAGATTCTTGACTTACTCTTTGGCAAATAGACAATAACTCAGCCCACCCTGGCAGTTTGATATGCTCACCAAGACTCCCGGAGAAATCAAAGCAGGAAGTTCCTTGTGTTAAGTTAATTCTAAGTATTCAAAGACCACTTAACTGGTCTGCATGCTCAGGCCTTAGTCACATTCCTACAGAATCCTTAAAAGGGGGAACCCCCAACCTTTCGGGGTGTTCCTCTCTCTGAGGCCGCCCGCACTTTCTAAGTGCATAACCTTCCCATCTTAAACTATCCCTCTCCAAACTTTCAGGGCGCCTCTCCTCACTGGGTGGCCTGTACTTTTTCTCTCTTTAAGTAACTTTAAATAAAACTTTTGCTCTGCTTCACTATTGCGTCTCTGCCCTTCAATTCTTTGTTGTGGCGGGGACAAGGACAGAGGAAAATACACAACGCTCCCCAAACACTACTGTGTGACTAATCCTGTTAGGGAAAATCACTTAACCTCTCTGTGCTTCAGCTTCCATACATGTCAAATGGGGGTGGAATGATATTATAATACTTATTGCAGAATATTCTTGTAAGCACTACATGAGTTAATCCACCCTGAGGTCCTAGGTGCATTAAGTGTTACTCAACAAAGACTGGATTTTATTATTGTTATTATTATTTTCCCTCTGGCTTTATATGACTGTGAAAAGCTTAGAAAATGCTCTTCTGAACTCTCTCAGCAGGCTTATCCCAGTCTTACTCCCAGGAAGCTCTAAATCACATAGCACCATAGTAGCTCAAGCTGTCAGTAAGGATTTGCTGGACTGAAGAAACTGAGTCAATATGTCCCTTAAAAATATTCTGGTTTCCGAGGAATGACCAGAAAGAAGTTTGACTTAACAGAGTTTTTATGGGATCTATCTCCACATTATTAACATATAATCAAGTTTTGTGACATATTGTTAGGAAGGCATTGCGTATTTTCCTCAGTTCTTGTTCCCGCTGCAACAAAGAACTGAAGGGCAGAGACACAGTAGTGAAGCAGAGTAAAAGTTTTATTTAAAGTTACTGTAACTCCAGGGGAAAATCCCGAGGCAAAATACCTTTGAAACCGAAATCAGTCAAAGGAAGAAATAAAGAAGAGAGCTCCACCCAACCTCTCCAGTAGCACACCCTTGTAATTACCTATTGATATGAAGATGGACCAGTTTTCTCCACCCCTGGAAACACCTATTGATATGCAGATGTACTAAACCCAGGAGAGATTCTGGAAATATTATAATTTTACCCACAGTTACTTAGAGAGAGAAAAAGTACAGGGACTGCCCTGCCTCCAAGGTGGGCTGAGTTACCATCTCTTTGCTAAAGAGTATGTTAAAAATCTTACTTCTTAACTTCTTTGGTTTTAAAATGCAATTTTAGCTTAAAGATGGAATTTCCCTGTCTTTATTATGCTGTTTATAGGTGGGCCTTTTAGCAGGCTAAAGTAAATCTTACAGTGGCATGATCCATTTGACACAATGAAGACGTGGGCTGTGCTCAGATACTTTTCTTTATCTGGGAAATAGTCAAACATTCCAGGCCAAGTTGCTCCTGGCCTTTTGAGCTTATAACTGATTAACTCATTAACTTTGAGTCTTTTCTGGGTTTCTAGTTTTAACTGGTTAACTCTGAGTCCCTTTACTGGCATTAATTCTCTCTCCACCCCACTCATATCTATTTTCCTGCCTAACAGTATCACTTATCCAATGACATTAATTAACATAGACTCCTGTAACTAGCCAAAAAAAAAAAAAACTGCACCAAATATGTGGACTAAAACTTTTTTAATTAAAAAGAAAACCATTTAAATCCTTGATATAAAGCCTATTTATAATTTCACTACAAGCAATTCTTACAAACTGGATTACCTGGTTTCTACAGTTTTTCTAAGTTGTAATTTAGAAAAAATGCTGGCTTCCACAGATATGCTCAGTAACAAAGATAAAATCACATGTGACAACTATGAGAAAAAAATCAGGATAAAAAGACAAATAATTCACTTTAATGGCCTGTGAACATATTACTGTCACTCAGCAGAATAATTAAAGTTCATAAGGATAATCCAGAATCATGAAGAAAAGGTGGTATGATTTTTTTAGTATTAAAAGGCAAGTAGTTTCATATATTTGTTTTAAATGTACCATGAAGAACTTTTAAATAATATTGCATTTTTTTTCTTGGTAAGATCTCCAGGATTAGTTACAAATAAACCCACTAAGTAGTTCAATGGTTTGGTGTACCCTAGAAAGTACAAACCAATTAAATGTTGAAGAGCTGCTGCTCAAAATTATGAGTAAATTACTTAACAGAAGTGAGTAATCCATTGCATAAGTAGTGCCATTCAATTGGATTTTAAAGTAAATTGTAATGCTTAAAAGACTGAGTTCTACGTTATCTGTAAAATTCAATTGTGTGAAATGATTCCTTTTCTCTGATGATCCTCAGTAAATAATAATATTTTTAAAATCCATGTATAAGTAGGGCCACGCAGTTAAAACCCACATCCTTCAAGGGTCAACTACCCAATCTCTGGCCTTAAGGCATCCTCCCAAACTAGTGATAACTACCTTTTACATCACAATATGGTAAATATAATGAGTTAGGAACAGGTGTATCCGAAGGCTATAGAGAAAGGAAGGGCATCCAACCCAAGATATGCATGAGGAGGGACAGAAAGGAGTCAGGCAAGAAGACTGCAGACTGTCTACAGAGTCTTTAAGCAGCCATGAGAAGAGATCAGATAGGGAAAGAGGAGAGAGCTACAGGTGTGACAGCACAGACTCTGGTGTGTGCAAGGGAACCAGGCATGTCCGTGTTCCTCAGGTGCCATGTGAGATGGACACTCTGGGAGATGAGCCTGGGGTGAGCAATGGGCCAGTGACAGGAGGCCTTGTAATTCATGTCAAGAAGTTTGAGCTCTCATAAGGACAAATATTGCATGCTTCCACCTGTATGAGGGATCTAGAGCACTCAAGCTGATAGAGACTCAAAGTAGAATGATGCTACTTTCCAGGGACGAGGGGAGAGGCTGATGCGGAGTTAGTATTTAACAGCTGCAGAGTTTATGTTGAGGATGGTGAATAAGTTCTAGAAATGAAGCGTGGTGATAGTTTGTACAACACTGCAAATATAGTCAATGTCTCTGAATTATATACTTAAAAATGATTAAAACGGTCAATGTTATGTGTATTTTACCACAATAAAAGCCACTAAATACACAATAATTGTGTTCTGGTAAGGAAGGAAAAGAAGGGTGGGGAGGGGGAGGAAGGGAACACCAGCCAGATGTCCTAGCCACAGCCTGAGCTCATCCGGTAACCTGTGGCTCTCAGACTTGTAGTTGCAGAACATTTCTTCAAACATCTTGCATAAAAGCCCAACTATTAAACAGGCAAAGCAAGAGACCTGGTGGGTGCCAGAGGCCAGCAAGCCCACCAGCTCCTATTTTCCCAACTTGCCCCCCTACTTTGAGGAATCTCCAGGAAACCCCCAAAACTCCCACAACTTGCAAACCACTGGTGCAGGTGATGGGAGGAAGCTGAAAAGTTGCAGCCACACATGACAAAGTGAGATTTCTGAAATAGTAAAGCCTATCTGGCCTTTAGAGTCAAATGAAACTATCTCAGCATTGCCTCTCAACAGCCATGTGCCCTTAGGCAAGTTACTTCTGTACAGTCAAAGGGCTTTAAAAGACTATTTTTAGAGGAATGTCATAAGAACTGATGAAATGTAAGTAAGATGCTTGATACAGGGTGAATTTTCAACTAATTGGCAGCTTTTGATACCCTTTAGTTTTATTTGGCATTACTCTGGTTCCTGTGTAGTGAGATGATTTGGGTACAATGGAAGAGTCCAAGTCAGGGATGATAAAGGTCTGAACTGCAGAACTAATAATAGGGATTGGAGGGGGAGGTGGACCCCAGAAATATTCTGGAAGTGCTGTCAAGATGGGGAATCAGCACTGGCAGCCACCTCGTCTTCCTGCAGCTCAACCTGAAGATAGGAGCGAAGATAAGCAGGAATAACCCAGCTGTTATGTAGAACTTGTCTGGGGAACAGGAAGAGTACTATACCTGTGGCAGGGAACAGTCAGAGGCCCAGTGGAGGGGGTGCTGGAGAAAGCTGTTAAAGTCCACCCTTACCTCTTCCTTACACTGCATAGGGACAACTACAGCCTGTCTCTTTAACAACTTCCTGCAGTGTTAAGAAGTGAATAAAAAGGTTCAGGCTGTCCAGTCAGGAATTAGCCCTCCACCCACTCTCTCCAAACTCCTAGGGCTAATGGGCTACAAACTGGAAAGACTGCCTCCTCTTCCCTCCAGAGCTGAGGATAAATCCATGGACATAGAATTGCCTCATGGAGGGGCACAAAACAAGAGCAATCAAGAGTGGTTCTGTGGCGCCCAAGGATTCTTCATCCTGGGCTCATCCTCTGCCTTCTACTTAAAGTCACTTGGAGGGACTTGGACCTGGGCCTGGCCATTGGCTCTTCCCCAGCACCTAAGGGAACATGTATGAGAATGGTCATCAGTGTGTTGTTTGTGGAGGCTGGGAGCTGGAAACTACCTGGGTGACCATCACTGCAGGACTGTGAAACCACAGAATATTCTTCAGCAGTTAGAAACAAGAGGCTAGATCAGTGTCTCTCAACAGAGGAGACACTGTCCCACAGGAGACATGTGACAATGCCTGAGGGAACTTTCATTGTCACAGCTTAGGAGGGGTGCGGGACAAGAGGATGCTTTGATGGCATCTAGGGGGTAGAGGCCAGGGATGCTTCTACATCCTACAGGATACAAAGCATCCCCACAGCAAAGAATTATTCTGCCCAAAATGTCAATAAGGCTAAGATTGAGAAACACTGGGACTAGGTGAACAAAACAACAAGACAGGAAAATGGTAAATGGAATTTTTTTAAAGACATGTGATCTATTACAAAATTTCTATTTGGAATTATTCATTCCATCATCCATTATTCTTTGTGTATCTATTGCAAGGTAGCTACTATGCTTAGCAGATTATACAATAGTGACCAAAACTAGATAGGATTCCTCACCTCCTAAAGTCTAGTAGAAGAGGCAGATATTAATCAATCTCACAAATAAAAGGAAAAAGGAAGGAGATGTTTTGGGGACTGGTGGGATCTAGAGTTCCCCAATTCCCCACTGGCACAGGCCACAGAAATTCCCTCAGTTTACATCTTTGCTTAAATAACACTATAAAACAATTACCTTTAGCTGGGCTATACACCAGCTTAGGACTGTGCTGTGCACACAGTTAGCATTCAATAGACGTTTGTGGAATGACTAGATGAAGGTTGTACAGTTTATACTACTAAATGACTCCTTCAAAAATCACTGGGCCTAACAGGCACATGAAAAGATGCTCCACATCACCAATCATCAGAGAAATGCAGATTAAAACCACAATGAGATACCACCTCACACCAGTGAGGATAGCCAACATCCAAAACACAAACAACAACAAATGTTGGCGAGGATGTGGAGAAAAGGGAACCCTCCTACACTGCTGGTGGGACTGCAAATTAGTTCAACCATTGTGGAAAGCAGTATGGAGGTTCCTCAAAAAACTCAAAATAGAAATACCATTTGACCCAGGAATTCCACTCCTAGGAATTTACCCTAAGAATGCAGCAGCCCAGTTTGAAAAGACAGATGCACCCCTATGTTTATCGCAGCACTATTTACAATAGCCAAGAAATGGAAGCAACCTAAGTGTCCATCAGTAGATGAATGGATAAAGAAGAAGTGGTACATATACATAATGGAATATTATTCAGCCATAAGAAGAAAACAAATCCTACCATTTGCAATGACATGGATGGAGCTAGAGGGTATTATGCTCAGTGAAATAAGCCAAGCCGAAAAAGACAAGTACCAAATTATTTCACTCATATGTGGAGTAGAAGAACTAAGAAAAAAACTGAAGGAACAAAACAGCAGCAGACTCACAGAACCAAAGAACGGACTAATAGTTACCAAAGGGAAAGGGACTGGGGAAGATGGGCGGGAAGGGAGGGACAAGGGGGGAAAGGGGGCATTACGATTAGCAGATGTAATGTTAGGGGGGCACGTGGAGGGCTGTACAACTCAGAGAAGACAAGCAGTGACTCTATAGCATCTCACTATGCTGATGGACAGTGACTGTATTGGGGTTGGTGGGGGGGACCTGATGAAGGGGTAGTTTAATCACCATAATATTGCACATGTAATTGTAGATTAATGATACCAAAATAAACTATTTAAAAAAAATCACTGGGCCTAAACCTTTGAAATGAGGAAACCAAACAGAAAGGAGGGACCAAAGGGCCAGGCCCTTTGCTAGACAACAACAAGGACCACACATGTAGATCGATCGATGCTGCTGCTCATTAGTCCTCCAGCCCACTCCCACCTCACACCAAGCTACTTGGAGCACCTTGAGCAAAACACTGTCTGGCACCTCTCCTGCCCTTCTTCATCTAGTCCACCTAGAAAACTCTAGTATATGTTTCAAATTCCTGATCACCTTCTCTCTCAAGCTCCCCAACCTTACTTTACCCTCGTGGATTTGATCTCTGCCCTTTTCTGTGCCATCTGTACCTTGACCTCCTCTGTAGCACGTACAATAACTTCTTACCATAATTTGATTATGAGTTTTCTTGGGACTGTGGCTCAAGATGCCAGAGTAGGAAGGCAAGGCAGAAACCTCTTCCCACAAACACACCAAGGAAGCAAATACAGCAAATACAACTAAACCTGAAATGAACTGAAGACTGCAGAATAGACCATCTATACCTGGGGAAGAAGAAAAGCCCACATGGAAAAGGATAAAGTGGCAGAGCCATGATTGTGCAGGACACAAGTCCTTCCCCCATCCCAGGCCACAGGCTGGAGGAAAACGAATGGAGTGGGTTGAGGATCGGTGGCTAGGAACTCCACACACTGGCCCTGGAGATGTGCTCTGGGAACACAAGTGCACATTGCACTGGGTTCTGGTGATTAGTGGGGCTGGACACCAGAGACAGTTGGAACACTCTGGGAGGCTGAGATAAGAGTCACCTGTGGCAGACAGGCATGCTCTGCTAGTCCCATTGAGACCCAACACAAAGGCAGCAATTTGAAAGACTTGCCAGCAGTGGGAGGGGAGGCAGAGGGGCAAGGGTTGGACAGAGCTCTCTGCAGAAGAAAGGGCAGTTGAACAATACCTCTCCTGCCATCCTTTGGCCCAACAGGTCAGGCACTCTTGAAAAGCCCAGGTACTCCATCCCCCTCGCTGGCAGCACAGCCCTAAATTGCTTCCCTGCACACCATCACGACAGCCCAGCAACATGGGATTTCCTGCCTGGCAGGTAAAGGGAGACTCTCCCAGAGTTCACAACCCTATTTTAGCCCAACTGGGAGGCACGTGCAGAAGCCAGTTCCGAGAGCACCTTCCTCCCCATGGGTGGCTAAGCATGGTGCTGCACACCTCTTATGGCTAGGGGCACCCATGCAACTCGCTGCATCAGCTGCATACTGCTGGCAGTGTGTGTGACTCACTGCCTCCATTCATGAGTGCTCCATCCCACCATGCAGCTCACCAACACTGCCAAGCACCCACATGCTCTGCAAAAAGGCAATTTGCCACCACTGGGAGCCCTGCACCCTGCCATTGTGCAACTCATGGAGTGTCTGCTCCAACCACCCTGTTAACTCAGCAGCCTGCCATCACTGCAGAGCAGGCAGAGGATGGCCCCACCCTCAGTAATGACAGTAAAAGCCACTACTCTGATCACAAAGGGCCAGCTAAGGCAAACTGCCAGCCTCAGCAGACTGAGATAAACCACTGCCAATAGACAGAAAGGCAACACAACCCATTTCTCACCAAAAGCAACTGGGGCTCCACAGCAAAGGAGAATCAGGCATGAGAGAGGAAAGAGTCCTGTGCTTCAGGGCAACAGAGGATGCCTTCATCATAAAGCTATTACTCTCAATACCAGGTAGCATAGCAGATTCATCTAATACAAAGGAACAAACACAGAAACTCTGACAAAAACAGGAGGCAGAGGAATGTGTTCCAAACAAAACTACAGGATAAGACAGAGAACTAAATGAAATGGAGAGAACCAATCTTCTTGATAAAGATTTCAAAGTCAAAGTCATAAATATGCTCACTGATCTGCAGAAAAGTATTGAAGATTTCAGGGAGGACTTCAACAAAGAGATATAAGAGCTGAAAAAGAGCCACTCACAGCTGAAGAATACAGTAACTGAAATGAAATATACAATGGAGGGAATGAATAATAGATTGCTAAAAGGAGAGGAGACAATCAATGAGATGGAAATTATAGAACAGGAACACAATGAAACTGAGGAAAAGAGAAAAAAAGATCTCTAGGAATGAAAGAATGATAAGAGAGCTGTGTGACCAATCTAAATGAAACAATATTTGCATTCTAGGTGTACCAGATGGAGAAGAGAGAGACAAAGGGATAGAGAGTCTCTGAGGAAATAATTGTTGAAAATTTACCCCATCTGGGGAAGGAAATAGACACTCAGGTCATGGAAGCCCAGAGATTCCCTAACAAAAGGAACCCCAGGAAGACAAGACATATAATAATTAAAATGGCAAAAATTAGGACAAGGAGAGTATTGAAAGCAGCCAAAGAGAAAAGACTACTTTAAGGGAAACCCCACCATGCTAACAGATGACTTTTCAGCAGAAACTTTCCAGGCCAGAAGGGAGGTGCATTAAATATTTAATGTACTGAAACAGAAGAACCTTCAACTAAGAATCCTCCACCTATGAAGATTATCATTCAAATTTGAAGCAGGGATAAAACAACTTCCAGATAAATAAAGGCTTGGGGAATTTATAAACACTAAACCAGCATTACAGGATATGTTAAAGGGACTGCTGTAGATGGAAATGCTCCTAAGGCTGAATAGTTTTCACCAGTGAAAATAAACCCAGAGTAAAGATAGTAAACCAATTAATTACCAAGCAGGTACAAAATTAAAACAAAAGTAGCAAATCCTACCATACAAAAAAATGAGGCAAGGGATACAAAAGCAGTGTAGATTATGACATCTAATACATAAAATGTAGAGAAGGAAGAAAAAAGTACTTTTAGATTGTGTTTTGAAATTGGGCAATCAGCAACTTAATACAGACTGTTATATAGTCAGGAAGCTATCTCTGAAGCTATGGTAATGACAAATCTAAAGCCTATAACAGACACACAAAAAATTTAAAAAGAGAAATCCAACCATAACACTAAAGAAAACCATCAAATAACAAGAGAGGAGTTTAAAAGAGGAAGAAAGCAACAGAGAGGAGCTTTAAAAACAAACAGAAAACAATAAAATGGCAATAAGTACCTTACCTATCAATAATTACCTTAAGTGTAAATATGGATTGAATGCACCAATGAAAAGACATAAAGTGGCCGAATGGATAAGAAAAAAAGACCCATCTATATGCTACATACAGGAGACTCATTGCAGACCCATAGATATGCACAGACTAAAAGTGAAGCAATGGAAAAAGATATTTCATGCAAACAATAGGGAGACAAAAGCAGGAGTTGCAGTATTTGTACCAGAAAAAACAGATTTCAAAACAGACAAAGTAACAAGCAACAAAGAAGGACATTACATAATGATAAAGGGGTCAGTCCAACAAGATATAGCTATTATAAATATCTATGCACCCAATATAGGAACACCTAAATATGTGAAACAAATACTAACAGAATTAAAGAGGGAAATAGAATGCAATGCATTTATTGCAGGAGACTTTAACACACCACTCACATCAATAGATCAACCAGACAGAAAATAAATAAGGAAACAGAGGCACTGAATAATATATGAGACCAGACAGACTTAACAGATATCTGCAGAACACACCACCCAAAAGCAGAATACACATTTTTCGTAAGTGTACATGGAACATTCTCCAGAATCAATCACACACTAGGACAAAAAAACAGCTTTAATAAATTTTAAAAGATTGAAATTGTATCAAGCAGCTTCTCAGATTACAAGGATATGAAACAAGGAATTAACTATACAGAGAAAAACAAAAGCCTACAAACACATGGAGGTTAAATAGCATGCTTATAAATAATCAATGGATCAATAAAAAAATTAAAACAGAAATCAGACAATACCTGGAGACAAATGAAAACAAAAATTCAACAGTTCAAAATTTGTGCGATGCTGCAAAAGCAGTACTAAAAGGAAATTACATAGAAATACAGGCCTGCTTAAAGAAACAAGAACAACCCCAGTATAAATGCACAATTAAACTGGAAAAAGGAGAACAAATGAAACCCACAGTTACTAAAAGGAGGGATGTAATAAAGATCAGAGCAAAAAATAATAAATAATATAGAGAAGAATAAAACAGAAAAAATTAATGAAACCAAGAGCTGGTCCTTTGAGAAAATAAACAAAGTAGATAAACCCCTAGCAAGACTTATCAAGAAGAAAAGAGACAGTAAACAAATAAACAAAATCAGAAACAGAAGGAATTGTCAAAACAGATACCACAGAAATACAAATTATTAGAGAATACTATGAGAAATTATATCCCAATTAATTGGTCAACCTAGAAGAAATGGACCAATTCCTAGAAAAATGCCAACTTCCAAGATTGACCCAGGAAGAAACAGAAAATTTGAGCAGACCAATAACCAACAATGAAATTGAACTAGCAATCAAAAAACTCCCTAAACAAAAATTCAGGTCCAGATGGCTTGAGAGCAGAATTCTACCATACGTTTAAAGAAGAGCGAATACTCATCCTTCTGAAAGCATTCCAAAAAGTAGAAGAGAAGGGAATAGTTCCAAACTCATTCTATGAAGCCAGCAACACTCTAATACAAAAGCCAGGTAGATACCACAAAAAAGAAAATTATAGACCAATATCCCTGATGAACATAGATGTAAAAATCCTCAACAAAATATTAGCAAACCAAATTCAAAAATATATCAAAAGGATCATCCATCAAGACCAAGTGGGATTTAGTCCAGGGACAAAAGGATGATGCAATATTCATAAATCAATCACTGTCATACATCACATCAACAAAAAGGAGGATAAAAACTACATGATCATCCCAACAGATGCTGAAGAAGCATTTGACAAAATTCAACACCCATTCATGACAAAAACTCTCAACAAAATGGCCATAGAGGGTACATACCTCTACATAATACAGGCCATATATGACAAACCAACAGCTAACATCATACTCAATGGTAAAAAGCTGAAATCTTTTCCTCTAAGATCAGGAACAAGATAAGGATGTCAACACTCAACACTTTTATTCAACATAATACTGGAGGTCCTAGTCACAGCAATCAGACAATGCAGAGATAAAAGGCATCTAAATTGGTAAGGAAGAAGTTAAACTGTCACTATTTGCAGATGACGTGATATTATCCATAGAAAACCCTAAAGACTCCACCAAAAAAAAAGCTAGAATAACTGGATTCTGCAAATGTGAAGGATATGTAATTAATACATGTAAATCTGTTGCATTCCTATATAGTAAGGATGAACTAGCAGAAAGAGAAATTAAGAGAAACAACTCAATTTAAGATTGCATCAAAAGGAATAAAATACCTATGAATAAACCTAATGAATGAAGTGAAAGACCTCTACTCTGAAAACTTTAAGATACTTATGAGAGAAATAAAAGAAGACTTAAAAAGTGGAAATCTATCCCATGCTCATGGATAGGAAGAATTAATATTGTCAAAACGACCATCCTGCCCAAAGCAAATTACAGATTCAATGCAATCCCTACCAAAATATCAACAGCATTTTTCAATGAATTAGAACAAATAGTTCTAAAATTCATGTGGAACCACAAAAGACCCCAAATAGCCAAAGCAATCCTGAGAAAGAAGAACAAAGCTGGGGGAATAATGTCCCAGACTTCAAACCATACTACAAAGCTACAGTAATCAAAACAATATAGTACTGGTGCAAGAACTGGCCCATAGATCAATGGAACAGAATAGAGAGCCCAGATATAAACCCATGCACATATGGTCAATTAATATATGATAAAGGAGCCATGAATATACAATGGAGAAAAGACAGCCTCTTCAATAACAGAAAGAGAAATCTGGAAAACAATTCCATTCACAGTTGCATGAAAAAGAATAAAATACCTAGAAATAAACCTAACTAAGGAAGTGAAAGACCTATACTCTGAAAACTACAAGATATTCATGAGAGAAATTAAAGAAGATACGAATAAATGGAAACACATCCCACGTTCATGGATAGGAAGAATTCATATTGTCAAAATGGCCATCCTGCCTACAGCAATCTACAGATTCAATGCAATTCCTAACAAAATACCAACAGCTTTCTTCAATGAACTAGAGAAAATCGTTCTAAAATTCATATGGAACCACAAAAGACCCCGAATAGCCAAAGCAATCCTGAAAAGGAAGAATAAAGCTGGGGGGATTATGCTCCCTAACATTAAGCTCTACTACAAAGCCACAGTAATCAAGACTATTTAGTAGTGGCACAAGAACAGACCCATAGACCAATGAAACAGACTAGAGAGCCCTGATATAAACCCAACCATATATGGTCAATTAATATATGATAAAGGAGCCATGGACATACAATGGGGAAATGACAGCCTCTTCAACAGCTGGTGTTGGCAAAACTGGAAAGCTACATGAAGAGAATGAAGGTGGATTACTGTTAACTCCATACATAAAAGTAAACTCAAAATGGATCAAAGAACTGAATGTAAGTCATGAAACCATAAAACTCTCAGAAGAAAACATAGGCAAAAACTCTTGAACGTAGCATATAAGCAATTGTTTCTTGGACACATCTCCTTGGATAAGGGAAACAAAATCAGAAATGAACAAGTGAGACTACATCAAACTAAAAAGCTTCTGTACAGCAAAGAACACCATCAGCAGAACAAAAAGGCAAACTACAGTATGGGAGAATATATTTGTAAATGATTTCTATAATAAGGGGTTAAGATCCAAAATATGTAAAGAGCTCATATGCCTCAACACCAAAAAATGAATAACCTGATTAAAAAATTGGTGGAGGCAATTACAATATAAGCTGGTTACAGGGACAGTAGCACAGCATGGAGAATATAGTCAATGTTCCATAACATCTTTCTACTTTGATAGATAGTAACCACACTAGAGGAGGAGAGGATTTGATAATGTGGGTAACTGTTAAACCACTGCATTGTACATTTGAAACCAACATAAGATTGTATATCAATGATATTTCATACACACAAAAAAAGAATGAATCTGGAGAAAAAATGGGCAGAGGACCTGAACAGACATTTCTCCAAAGAAGAAATACAGATGGCCAAAAGGCACATGAAAAGATGTTCCACCTCACTAATCATCAGGGAAATGTAAACGAAAACCATTAGATATCACCTCACACCAGTCAGAATGGCCACTATCCAAAAGACAAGGAATAACAAGTATTGGCGAGGATGTGGAAAAATAGGAACTCTCCTACACTGTTGGTGGGAATGTCAATTGGTGCAGCCACTGTGGAAAGCAGTATGCAGGTTCCTCAAAAAACTAAAAATAGCAGTACCATTCAACCGAGTAATTCCAATTCTAGGAATTTACCCAAAGAAAACAAAATTCCTGATTCAAAAAGATGTATGCACCCCTATGTTTGCTGCTGCATTATTCACCACAGCCAAGATATGGAAGCAACCTAAGTGTCTGTCAATAGATAAGAGGATAAAAATGATGTGGTACATATACACAATTCAACCATGAAAAAAGAAATCCTGCCATTTTCAACAACACAGATTGATCTAGAGGGTATTATGCTCAGTGAAATAAGCCAGGCAGAGAAAGACAAATACCATATGATTTCACTTTTTTGTGGACTATTAATAAAAAGCAAAACAGAATGAACAAAACAGCAGTAGACTCACAGACACTTGAGAAGTAACTGGTGGTTACCATGGGGGAGAGGCTGGGGTGGTGGACTGGGAGTATGATGGAGATAAAGGGGCACAAAAATTCACAGTCGTAATGTAGTTTGGTCATAAGAATAATAGCACAGCATGGAAAATATAGTCAATGATTCTGTAACATGTTCCTATGTTGACAGTAGCTGTACTAGTAGAGGTGAGGATTTAATATGGGTAACTATTGAAGCACTGTGTTGTATTCTTGAAACTATATAAGATTGTATATCAATGATACTTCAATTTTTTAAAAAGAGTTTTCTTGATAATATAAGCTAAATCCTATTCATCTTTGTCACCCAGAGACTATAGAACATCATAAATGCTCACAGTTTGGTGAATGAAAGAATGAATGAACATGTGCCCTGCACTTGCTACAAAAAGAATGGGATAAAATCTATGCCCTCAAAAAGCTTACCATATATTTGATGGGAAAAGGATAAATATGTGAAAAATGAAGATTTTTGCTAGAAATATAAACTTGATAACCATTTGTAACTCCAGGGGGAAAACCCCAGGGCAAAATACCTTTGAAACTGAAATCAGTCAAAGGGAGAAATAAAGTGGGAGAACCCATTTATTGCTTACAGTCATCCACTTCTGCTCTCCCCTCTTGTGACTGGGCTTCAAAAGAGGCCCCACCCAACCTCTTGGGTCCAGATACGTCCTTCCTCGCCCTTGTAATTACCTACTGACATGGAGATGGACTATTTCTCTCCACCCCTTGGAAACACCTATCAATATGGAGATGTACTAAGGCCAGGCTACAGATTCTGGAAATACTGCAATTTTACCACAGCCCACCTGTCCTGAAATGTCGCCTTACAATCTACTTGTTCCCCATCTTCCGCAATTGGTCGTGTGTGAGAAAACTGGAGCATTGTAACCAGACTAACATACAATAGCAACAGCATTAAAATCATGATAATCCCCAAACCAAAGGATTCAGCTAGGTTCAGAGTACTATGCAGATTAACTCCGTAGCTCGCCCATTCCACAGGCAGTCACTAGCTGAACAAGTAGGGAGTTCAGAGCAATCATCATGGGGAAGCTGCAGCCAGGGGGAGGGTCTCAACAAACTTTTATTGAATGAGTAATTTGATATTTTTGGGGTATCATTAATATAAACTTACATAAGCAACAATATGGTTACTAGATTCCCCCCATTATCAAGCCCCCACCACATACCCCATTGCCGTCACTGCCCACCAGGATAGTAAGATGCTATGGAATCACTACTTGTCTTCACTGTGCTATACTGCCTTCCCCGTCCCCCCCTACATTATGTGTGCTAATCATAATGCCCATTTTCCCCCTTATCCCTCCCTTCCCACCCATCTCCCAAGTCCCTTTCCCTTTGGTAACTGTTAGTCCATTCTTGGGTTCTGTGAGTCTGCTGCTGTTTTGTTCCTTCAGTTTTTGCTTTGTTTTTATGCTCCACAGATGAGTGAAATAATTTGATACTTGTCTTTCTCTGCCTGACTTATTTCACTGAGCATAATGCCCTCTAGCCCCTTCCATGTTGTTGCAAATGGTAGGATTTGTTTTCTTCTTATGGCTGAATAATATTCCATTGTGTATTTGTACCACCTCTTCTTTATCCATTCACCTACTGATGGACACTTAGGTTGCTTCAATTTCTTGGCTATTGTAAATAGTGCTTAGATAAACATAGGGGTGCATACACCTTTTTCAAACTGGGCTCCTGCATTCTTAGGGTAAATTCCTAGAAGTGGAATTCCTGGGTCAAATGGTATTTCTATTTTGAGTTTTTTGAGGAACCTCCATACTGCTTTCCACAATGGTTGAACTAATTTACATTCCCACCAGCAGTGTAGGAGGGTTCCCCCTTCTCCACATCCTCACCAATACTTGTTGTTGTGTCTTTTCGATGGTGGCCAACCTAACTAGTGTGAGATATCTCATTGTGGTTTTAATTTGCATTTCTCTGATGATTAGCGATGTGTAGCATCTTTTCATGTGCCTGTTGGCCATCTGAATTTCTTCTTTGGAGAAGTATCTGTTCAGATCCTCTGCCCATTTTTTAATTGGGTTATTTGCTTTCTGTTTGTTAAGGTGCATTAGCTCTTTATATATTTTGGATGTCAACCCCTTATCGGATATGTCATTTATGAATGTATTTTCCCATACTTTAGGATGCCTTTTTGTTCTACTGATGGTGTCCTTTGCTGTACAGAAGGTTTTTAGTTTGATACAGTCCCATTTGTTCATTTTTGCTTTTGTTTCCCTTGCCCATGGAGATACAGTCATGAAAAAGTTGTTCATGTTTACATTCAAGAGAATTTTGCCTATATTTTCTTCCATGAGTTTTATGGTTTCATGAATTACATTCAGGTCTTTGATCCATTTTGAGTTGTTTTATTATGTACTCTTTGTGTTTCTTTTGACTGATTTTGTGGATAGCTGGTTTTATTTTACCTTTAGTTAGTATTTGGTTGGTCTGCTTTCTTTGCTGTGGTTTTATTTTCTCTGTAACTGCTATTTAACCATAGGCATACTTCTATCTAGAGCAGTCCCTTTAAGATACATTGTAGAGATAGTTTGTGGGAGGTAAATTCCCTCAACTTTTGCTTATCTGGGAATTGTTTAATCCCTCCTTCAAATTTAAATTATAATCTTGTTGGATACAGTATTCTTGCTTCGAGGCCCTTCTGTTTCATTGCATTGAATATATCATGCCATTCCCTTCAGGCCTGTAATGTTTCCGTTGAGAAGTCTGATGAAAGCCTGATGGGTTTTCCTTTGTATATGATCTTTTTCTCTCTCTGGCTGCCTTTAATATTCTATCCTTGTCTTTGATCTTTGCCATTTTAATTGTTATATGTCTTGGTGTTGTTCTCCTTGGGTCCCTTGTGTTGGGAGATCTGTGGACTTCCATCGTCTGAGAGACTATTTCCTTCCCCAGATTGGGGACGTTTTCAGCAATTATTTCCTCAAAGAGACTTTCTATCCCTTTTTCTCTCTCTTCTTCTTCTGGTACCCCTATAAAATGAATATTGTTCTGTTTGGATTGGGCAGACAGTTCTCTTAATATTCTTTCATTCCTAGAGATCCTTTTATCTCTCTCTGCCTCAGCTTCTCTGTATTCCTGTTCTCTGATTTCTATTCCATTAACAGTCTCTTCCAACTCATCCAGTCTGCTCTTAAATCCTTCCATTGTTTGTTTCATTTCTGTTATCTCCCTCCTGAATTCATCCTTTAGCTCTTGAATATTTCTCCATAGCTCTATCAGCATGCTTATGACTTTCATTTTGAAATCTTTTTCAGGAAGATTGGTGATTTCAGTCTCACCAAGCCCTCTCTTGTGTTTGAAGGATTTTGGACTGAACAAGGTTCTTCTGCCTTTTCATGGTGATGGGAGTGGTCACCGGCAAGTGGCACGTGTGTTAGCTGGGAGAACAAAGTCCCTTCCTGCTTACTGATCGCCTTGCCTGTCTCTGCTGTGCTGGTTAACCACACACAGGGAACAGCCTCTGAGTTAATCCCCTAAGCTGCCGTGGGTGGGGCGGCCTTTCAGATGGCCTAGGGTAATGGTGGGGGTCACACCTCAGCAGCACATGTTCTGCCACAAGAGCAAAGCCCCTTTGTGCCTCCCAGTCTCCACGCCCAAGTCCACTGTCTGTACCAGTCAACTGAGCTCAGGGAGTAGCCTCTGGCTTAATCCCCATAGCTGCTGTGGGCGGGGCAGCCCTTGGGATGGCCTAGGGCACTGGTGGGGGTTGCAGGCAAGCAGCACGTGTTCTGCCATGAGAACAAAGCCCCTTTGTGCCTCCTGGACTCTGCGCCAGTCTCTGCTGTCTGTGCCGGTCAACCACACTTAGGGAGCAGCCTCTGGGTCTGGTCCGGTTAGCCACACACAGGGAGAAGCCTCTGCGCTAAGCTGTGTGGTTGTTGTAGGCAGGGCTACTCCCCAGCTGTTCTGCAGCAATGATGGGTCAGCCAGTTTGCTTGCAGCGCTGGTGAGGGGGAAGAAATGACAGGCTGCTTATCACCCTGAGGAGCTGCATTGCCACCCAGGGGGTTAGGGCACCTGAAGTTCCTTAAAGTTCCCAGCCTGCTGTCCTGAGTGTGCCAAGATGATTTTGTCCACCTGTTAAACCCTTGCCCTTTTAAAACTTTTAAAGTGCCCACTTTTTTTTTGTCCCAGGGCAGCTGGCTATGGAAACCTGTTCATAGTCTCAATCTCGGACCTTGCTTTTCTGCTCCTCCAATATCCAGTGCACCATGCAATGTGTGTCTGTGCTCCCAGGGCAGACCACCAGGGCTGGTTATTTAGAAGTCCTGTGCTTCCACTCCTTCCCCACTCTGATTCCCTTCCTCCCACTAGTGAGCGGTGGTGGGAGGAGTGCTCGGGTCCCGCTGGGTCACAGTTTTGTATCCTACCCTTTTCCTTGAGATGTTGGGCTCTCGCAGATGTAGCTTGGCTCATGTACTGTATCTCCCGGTCACTTTTTGAGGAATAGTTGTATTTGCTGTATTTTCAAAATATATATGGTTTGGGGAGGAAATTTCCACCACCCTGCTCATGCTGCCATCTTCCTGATCTGATATTTTAAAGTATCTGTCCACTAGGGAGGCAGGTTTATCAGGACTTGGGGTTACCTAGAATATATATATATATATATATCTCACAATGAAAACAGAATCAAGTCTAGGCTCCAAGGGCAATTCTTGCCACTTTTTAGTGAAAGGAGCAGAAAAGAGTTGTGTGGTAGCAAACTATCCCTCTGTAACCTGTCCAATGGTGATAACACAACCATTCATCATCCTCTCTCCATCCCCCACGGCTCCCTGCCATAACTGGGGATTCATGGAGCTAAACTCTGCTGGGAGCCGACCTGGTCCACCTGCCTGATGGCACAGCCCAGGAGGCCGGTGGATGGATGCCACACAGAGGGCCTCCAGAGGGGAAGCTACTGATATCTCTTCTCTTACTTAATATGACCATTCCCCCAGTCTGAACAGCCCTCATGAATCTGAAAAAGCCCCTAGAGAAAAGACTGTTAGGAGTCACAGAGCACTCATAAAACTCAGCTTGTGACCCTGCACATTCCCCTCAGGCTGGTGGGTTATTATCCCTGGGTCGGGAAATAGAAGAAAGTTCAGGTGACTTCAGGGTACAACTCCCGGACCAATATGGCCCCCAGGAGAAACAAGAGGTGACTAACATAGAGTGTGGGTCAAGAAAACAGGTGGAAACATCTTGGTAGAGTTCCCTTATGAATCATTACTATAGAAATTATGGTAAGCATTGTTATACTCAAGATCAACAGAATGAATGCTGCCCATTCTATTGTAAATGGTTTCAGGCAACTATGGAAAAAACATGCCCCCACAGCAAGCCTAAGTGAGAGTCCAGTTAAGCAAGTTTTAAGACACATTCAGAAGACATTGTGGTGCCTTGTAGAAATTTAACCTGAGATTAGAATCTAAAGGTATGAGAGCAACAGAAACAGAAAAATCTTGAAGGAGAAAACATGATGACCTTTCATGGTTAGGAAAGCAGGGGAACATTCCGAAAAGTAGATTATGCCATAAAATACTGAATAACACATGCCTTATGATTTCATGATGATTTCAAGTAACCAATCCCCTATATATTGCTTGAGGTTTCTGTCAATAAACAGGCCAGCTTAGCATCTTTGCTAGTATCTGTGTCCTCACTCGCTGACACCGTTTCTCCTTCAGGGACTCCTGGACTTGCTGGAGCTGGACTCTGGCAAAACTCAAAATGCAGAGATGAATTTTAACACTGAGAATGTTAAATATTGAGTAGAAGGCATATTGGGTACCTGGTAAACTGCACTTTATGATTGCTGGCTCAGACAAGAAGAAACTGCAAACCAGAATCCAAGTCTGGATGTTTGCCAGAGGTAGGACTGAAAATCTTAATGAACAAAAGAGCTCTGTCCAGCCCAAGACCCTCAGAATAAGGCATGTGTTATTCAGTATTTTATGGCATAATCAATAAAGGGAAGTGTTCAGGGAGTGTGGCAGAATGGAAATGAAGCTTCAAGAACTTTGGCATCCCTCATTCATTCATCCATTCATTTATGTGCTAAGGGTTTTGGGAGATACAAATTGAAAAAGACTTGATTCCTGCTGTCAGGACTCCATCCATCAGGAATGTAAAATACCCTTAAATAGCTATCAGACAAGGAAGAAAGTAAAAATCCATAAGGGAGGTACAAAAAAAGGTGTCTTCTGAGACAGAAGAAATCTCATATTTAGGAAGCTATTTGATACTCTTGATTGTAAAACATACCAGGATTTTGAAAACATTTGAACATCAGGAGATAAAAAAAATCATTGCTAATCCTTGTTACCTCTTGCTAAACTGATCTGCCGTTTTGTCTGCCCCATCCTCAGGGCTGCTGGAATCTCCTGGAGCAAAGCCATGTCTTCCCAGAACCCGGGAATGGAGGGCTGGTAGTGGGTGACAACTAACCTGTGCACAATAGCATCACAGGCCAGGCTGTCTCCCCAGTCCTGAGCAGACAGCCGCTTAATCCTCACAGTATCCCTGCAAGGTAGGTTCTATTGTTATCTCCATTTTACACATAGGAAAACTACAAGTTAAGTGACTTACTCAAAGTCACTCAACTTGTAAATGGCACCAAAAGGATTTGAGTCCAGAATCTGTGCCCTTAGCCATTATACTACACTGCCTCCCAGCTGAGAACTTCTGACTAAATTTATCAAGACACATACAGGTGGAGGATACAAGATAATTTTTGGAAAACTTTGCCCTTTAAACACAGGCATCTATTTAAAACTATGCTTATTTACACAACAAATGCATACACCATTATTGATCTAGTTTTGAAAATGGTATGGCTTCTCAGGACATAGTTTTCACAATCTTTAAAGGGAAATACACTTTTTTACTCTGAAAAAAAAAATTCATGTATGACATGCCAGTGGCCAGAAGGTGCAATTTAGACTAGGGCTTGCAAACACCACCCCTTATAGGTCATCTCATAGCCTTGAACAAAGTGCTTAGTCTTCTTCTTTTTTTTTTTTATTAAGGTATTATTGATATACACTCTTATGAAGGTTTCACATGAAAAAACGATGTGGTTACTACTTTTACCCATATTATCAAGTCCCCACTCATACCCCAAATCAGGCAGTGTCCATCAGTGTAGTAAGATGACACAGATTCACTGTTTGCCTTCTCTTGCTTAGTCTTCCTTGTTTCTGTATCTGCAAAGGGGTCTACCAGCACCACCTCATAAAGTGTAAGGATTAGACGATATTATCCGTAGAGACTGCTAAGCACAGTACTTGACACAGTGAATGCTCAGTAAATGTTGGCTTTCGTTATTCAGATCCTTCATTATCTGTCCAGCAATCACAGAAAGGCTTTCCCCGTCCCAGAGTGGCTGCCAATCCCATAAGCACTTTTCTATTTCCCACAGAGCACAGTGATACAATAAGCAGGTTTCCCCGGACTGGGAGGTGGCTATGTCGCCTCGCTCAGGCCCCGGAACGAGGCGGGCTCCGGACTGCCTCCGGGCAGCACCACAAATCTTAACCCAGATTTCTCACTTGGGTGAACTCATCGGTTACTGGAAGATCACCAGCCCTGTCTGACCCGCCGGGCAGCATCAGGAATGCGGGCGCCGGGGCCGGGGAAAGGAGCTCCCTAACCTGCCAAGCCGGAGAGTGGGCACCCCTCCTTCCCAGCATCCCTGGGGACTTTATTCCCTCCCGGCTTAGGAGACCACCGAGGACGGACCTAACAGTGAATTTCTTAACAGGGTGCATTTCCCCCAAATCGCCGTAAACACAGTCCCACGATCTCTAAGAGGGGGCCGGGGGAGGAGCAAGAAGCTCTGCACAAAGCCAGGTAAAGACCAACATCCCTGGTGCACAGGTTGAGCCGCCAGAACCGGCTCCCAAGTCCGCGCGGCCGCCCCCTTTCCGCGGCTCCCGGGCCGCGTGCACGCCGCCCCTACTCACCAGGTGCAGAGTTTGCCTTTGACCCTGCGCAGCAGCCCGGCGACCGCCCCCGCCGCCCGCAGCGCGTGCGGCCGCTGGGCCTCGGACCCCGCGGGCGCCGCTGCCTCCATGGGGGCCCCTGCGGTCCGGCGCCCGGAATCGCCCTTAGTGCGACGGGAGGCGGCGCCTGTGCGGCCGGCTGGGGCTCGGCCCGGCCCCGGAGCCCGCGCTGTCGCGCTCGCTCGCGTCCCGCTCGCTCCTCTGTCGGGCGCTTTCTGCAGCAAATCATTAACCGTCAAGCCCCTAGGGCCAGACAATGCATTTGGCATATTAAAACCTGGCACCTCCGGGGGAGCAGGAGAAAGGGCACTTTGTATTTTTTACGCCTTGGCAGTCGAGCCTCAGTTCGGGCGACACCCAGTATGCATTTCAGGTTTTTATGGTTCCTTATTTAAAATCAGTAAGTGAGGTGATAAGAAGTTATGCCAGCGCGCCCTAACCTTAGACGCAGTGGTTTAGCAATGGCCTGAACTTTGCTAACTGGAAGAGACCGGCTGACCCCTCCCTTAATCTCCCAGTCTCCTCCCTTTGACTAAATTATAAAAGATACTTCCCATCTGAAAGAACCAAAGGTGCTTTAGTTCTTCTTTTCGTGGCAAAATGTAAAATCCTAAAAGGATCCTAAAACCATGTCTTTCTACTGTGTCTCCTTCCTCACGGGTGTGTTGGGTTTGCCTTTTGGTTTTCAGGGGTGCCAACGAAGGGGACAGGGCCAACCCCTGGCGCCCAGCCAGGACGCCCAGGAAGGTCATGCCCTCCGATGCTTCTGCATGCTAGCCCTTCCCGTGAGAGACTAGGAACTGGGGTTGAAAAGTTCCTGACGCCCACTGACAGAAGGATGTCGGTGGGTCTTGCAGACCCCTGCTCCCTGAAAGGAGATCGGGAAGAGATATCAAAAGATGTTGGGAACTTTTTTTCCTGACCACCTCCTTTCCTGGTCCAGGTGGGAGGAGAGGGGGGGCATGTGAGGAAGGAGCAAAATAAACTTAAATTCACACGAGTTGCAGTTGGGTGGGAAGAATCTAAGAAAGAAAACAGATTTTGAAAAAGGAAATGTAGCTTTAGGAACTCTGATTTAGCAACTATGAGAACCCCAAAGTTTAAGTGAAATGATTTTGATTTCTAACTGTTGGAGATGGGGAAAAAACTGAAAACTAACAACATGATCATCCACAGAGGAATGACTGGATGTCATGGTTACAGCCACATCATGAAAGATTATGAGGACATGAAAAAGAATGGAAAAGGCCTACACCAGCACCTGGAAGGATTTTCTCTAGCTATCTCTGAGTGAAAAACGAAAGATGCGGAGATGTACGTTAAGTATAATCCCATTTTGGTGACACAAACAGACCACTAAATTTTACACATTGACAATGGTAAATTTACCTGTGCTCCATAATGATGGCTAAGAAAACTCCCACCCTTTTGTGCTCTTAGAAGTGGCATACCACAAAGAAATATACTTCCTCATATGATTTAGATAGGACCCAGAGATGGTCCAGAAGAAGGCCAGAGAAAGACTCTCCAAGTTTGCATCCTTTGCCTCATAAATGATTGGCCAAACTGGTTGTCTACACTGCCCAATCAGAACAAACTGCCTGATAACCAAACTAGTTAAATTCCTCTTCTTCCTCCAAGCCTGGGAACTTTGATTCACCTCAGCCCCAGCCATCACTAACCCCTCGTTAGTGGGCCCCTCTGAGGATAGCTTGCCTCTGGGTAAAACCTTCTCTGATCCACTATCCAATCAAGCCATCCTTTCTTTCTACTACCCTCTCCTATTGCAAAACATCACCTCCCTGTCAATAATCCTTGCAAATAAAGTGTCTCCTTACCTAAATCAGATCTGTTTTTTATTAGACCACATGCATGTGGTTATTTGAGCATGGAAAAGTGTAGGATACATGTCAACACAAGTAACAAAGTTAAGGGTTGCAGAAAGAAAAAGAAAACTGTGCTTAGAAAAAATAAACTCCAGTATGTATGATACAGTCCCTTTTACATAAAAGTGTGTGTTTTATATAAATATATGAGATTAAAAGATGGATTTAGATGTGTGGAAGACTAAACAATGTCCCCCTTTAAAAAAATACCCATTTCCAATGCCTAGGACCTGAGAATGTTGCCTTCTTTAGCATATATCTTGAGATGGGAGATTTTCCTGAGTTACCTGGTGGGTTGTAATGTAATCACATGTGTCCTTATAAGAGGGAAACAGGGAGCTTGACCACAGCAGAGAAGATGGAACCATGACGGAAGCAGAATTTGGAGTGGTGGGCCTTGAAGATAGATGAGGTGCTGCAAGCCAAAGAAAAAGGGCGGTGTTAGAATCTTAAAGCCCCGAGAAGAGAGCAGCCTTAACTGCAGCCCAGTAAAACTGGTTTCAGACTTCTGACCTCCAAGACTGTACGAGAACATTTGTTTCATTTTAAGCTACTAAAAGTTGGTGGTAATCTATTACAGCAGTCAGAGGAAACAAATGCAGGTGTACATACACTAACTTGTAGAGACTTTAACATACTGTCAAGTGAGAAAAGGAAGTTGCAGAATGGCAGAATATTTGTATGATTCCATTTTAGCAAAACCACTGACTAAATATCATTATGTACATATACATCTATATGCATATATTTCTGCTTGCTCGTATTTATATCAGCTAGAAAGATGTGAAAGAAAACACTAGAGGATACTTACTGGTTTAAGTCCTGGGGGTGTTGATAAGGGGAAAAGAGAAGTGGCCTTATATGTTTTCATTTTGTGCTCTTACTAAGGACATATACTACTTCTGCAATTTGGAAACTATTCAATAAAGATATTTTTCATTAATCATGCTAATACTACTTTAAAATGTGTTAGGCTCGACATACCACCCCCACAGGAAAATGGGGCCAGGAAATATAGTCAACCACTGATAGGGATTCTACAGTCATGGACAAAGGTATATGTATTTTCCAAACAGAAAATCCTCCTCAGAAAGTAGCAGTAGTAATATTGCTCTAGCACTGCTCCAAAATGAGCTCATCCCTCCTGAGGTTTATTGATCGGTCTACATTATTTTGGTATCAGGATTAAAATACATCAAGTGGATCTGTAGGCACCAGTCCACAAGGTTTTGTCAAAGGAAATTTTCTGAAAAAATGATTTAGGTTTAGAGATTTTGCACATAATAACCTTACTTCTTACAAATACCAAAAAACAGCCACCATATATTGAGCACATACTGTGTGCCAGATACTTTATATACATTTTCAACCATGTTCCAGTTATCTATTGTATGTATCAAATCACCCCAAATCTTGGTGGTTTCAAACAATCATTTTATTATCTCTTGTGGTTTCTGTGGGTCAGAAATTTAGAAGGTCTGGGCCAGGCAGTTCTGGCTCAAGACCTTCCATGCAGTTGCCGTCAGAAGGTGTCTGAAACTAGAAGGTGGGGCATGTGAGGGGGTGAGCAGGTGTAAGGGCTGGAACATCTAGGGGCTGACCAGCATCTCTCTCTCCACTTAATTCCGCATGGTCTTTTGTGGGTTAATATGGGCTTCCTCAGAGCCTGGTGACTTCAGGCTAGTTGGTCTGCTTACTGGGAACTTGCTCCTTACCCCGCCAAACCCCCACCAAGCAAGTGTCCTGAGAGAAAAATGCCAAAACATTGTTGATGGTCTCCAGCCAAAGACCTCCAAGAATATATAACAGGTAGTTAAGAAGCTGAATTTATTATTCCTTGCAGTGAAGGAGAACAAACCCCATGGGAAAATCACTGGCTGTCTCAGTAAGAGGATGTTAGAAAGAACTTATTGTAGGATTTGGGCTTTGGTTGAATGATTTGAGGGAGGATACAAGGAAGCAGGGATTCACTCTGGACTGAATGCTGTCGGATTGGATGCAATTCTTATTGGTATCTCAGTAATCTTATCTATACAGAGGACCGACTAGGATAAGGAAAAGTGCAACTGATGACGAAGTAACAGTCATTTTAACCAAGAAAGGAGTGTTTTGCTATTCTATGAGATTATTTATGTCCACTCCCACATTTTTATCTCCAGCTCAGGCTTCCCCTGAGCTCCAGATTCATATATGTAACTGCTTATTTGACATTTCCAGGATGAAATCTTAAAGTCATCTCAAACATGACCCAAACAAAACTCTTCGTTTCCTTCATTTTCTGCTTGTTTCCCATTCACTCCCACCCCAAACTATCAGTTCTCTAGCTAAGAATCTAAGAATCATACTTGATTCCTCCTTTTCTCTTATCCTCCCTATTCATTCCTATAGCCAATCTTCTATTTCCTTTTCCAGAATTTATCTTAAAACCACTCACTTTTCTCTACCACCACTGCTCCAGGCCAAACCACCAGAGCCTCTGCTAGACCACTGCAGTAGACTCCTTTATCTTCTTACTCTATTCTTGCCTCTGTATACAATTCATTACCCAAAATGCCTATGAAATAAGGTCACTCTCCTGCTTACAAGCGTTAAGTGCTGCCTGTTACATTTGGAATAAAATTTAGGCTCTTTATTCTGGCTTACCTATCTCTTCAACTTATACATGGTACTTTTCTTTGTAGTCCTCAAACTCCAAGCTTGTCTCATTTCCTATGCCTGGAGTAATCTACCTCCAGATTATTGGAGCATAATCTCTGCATAGTCTTAGTCCAGTGTCACCTGTTCAAAGCCTTGCTTAACATAAAGTAATCCATTGTCTCCCAATTTTTATCAAACTGATAAATCTTTATCATAGAAATTTCTATGGGTTGAACTGTGTCTCCCCAAAATTCCTATGTTTAAGTGGACCAGGGGATGAGGGGGCACGGTCACTCCCCTGGTAAACTAGGAAGGCAGGGCCACCCTGGTTGGCCCAAAGAATAGGGCATCAAGCCAAAGAGGATTATTCATGAGACTTAAAATCTAATACAATTTGCTCTGCTAGTTTTCTGACTTGCTTAGGACCTATGACCCCTTTTCTCTTCCTGATTTCTCCCTTTTAGAATGCAGAATACCTGCCCTATGCCTGTCCCACATTGTATTTTGAAAGCAGACAACTTGTCTGCTTTTACAGGTTCACATCTGGAGAGGAATTTTGCTTCAGACTGAGTCTCACCGATACCTGATTAAGGTGATAGGTTTTCGGACTTGGAGTTGATCTGAGTGGGTTAAGACTTTTGGAGCTGTTGGGGTATGGTACTTTTTTTTTTTTTTTTGCATGGGAGAAGCACATGAATTTTGGAGGGTCAGAAGGCAGTGTTTTGGGCTGAATTGTGCCTCACCAAAATTTATGTTGAAGTCCTAACCCCCTAGTACCTCAAAACATAACTATATTGGACATAGGGTCTTTCAAAGGTAATTAATAATTAGGTTGGGCCCTACCAGTATGACTGGTATCCTTACAAGAAGAAAATAGGACATATCCAGTTACAGAGGGAAGACCATGCAAGGACACAGGGAGATGGTCATCTGCAAGCCAAGCAGAGGGGCCTCAGCAGAAACCACCCCTGCCACGGCCTCCAGGAGCATGAGCGAACAATCTCTGCCATTTAAACCACCTAATTTCGTACCTTGTCATGGCAACCCTGGCAAACTCATTCAGAAATTATCTGAAATTGTCTTTTTGTTTATCTCATTACATCTTTAGTGTTCCACTCTCCCCCTTGTATTAGGAAAAGCCCTGTAAGTGCCTTGATTAACATGGTAGACATAACAAAAGTGGCTCACAATAAAGCATTTAGGTAACCCTCTCCAAAGAGATTGCTTTATCTCTTCACACACATCTTCTACAAATTTTAGTGTATTAATTTCAGTGCCCCTCTCACTACCTTTTTTTTTTAATTTTGGTATCGTTAATGTACAATCACATGAACATTATGGTTACTACACCCCCTATTATCAAGTCCCCCCCACATACCCCACTTCAGTCACTGTCCATCAGCGTAGTAAGATACTATAGAATCATTACTTGTCTTCTCTATAAATACTGCCTTTCCTGTGACCCCCCCCCACCCCACCACTACATTATGTGCATTATGTGTGCTAATCATAATGCCCCTTTCCCCCCTTATCCCTCCCTTCCCACCCATCCTCCCCAGTCCCTTTCCCTTTGGTAACTGTTAGTCCATTCTTGGGTTCTGTGAGTCTGCTGCTGTTTTGTTCCTTCAGTTTTTTCTTTGTTCTTATACTCCACAGATGAGTGAAATCATTTGATACTTGTCTTTCTCTGCCTGGCTTATTTCACTGAGCATAATACCCTCTAGCTCCATCCATGTTGTGGCAAATGGTAGGATTTGTTTTCTTCTTATGGCTGAATAATATTCCATTGTGTATATGTACCACATCTTCTTTATCCATTCATCTACTGATGGACACTTAGGTTGCTTCCATTTCTCGGCTATTGTAAATAGTGCTGCGATAAACATAGGGGTGCATCTGTCCTTTTCAAATTGGGCTGCTGCATTCTTAGGGTAAATTCCTAGGAGTGGAATTCCTGGGTCAAATGGTATTTCTATTCTTAGTTTTTTGAGGAACCTCCATACTGCTTTCCACAATGGTTGAACTAATTTGCAGTCCCACCAGCAGTGTAGGAGGGTTCCCTTTTCTCCACATCCTCGCCAACATTTGTTGTTGTTTGTGTTTTGGATGTTGGCCATCCTCACTGGTGTGAGGTGATATCTCATTGTGGTTTTAATCTGCATTTCTCTGATGATTAGTGATGTGGAGCATCTTTTCATGTGACTGTTGGCCATCTGAATTTCTTCTTTGGAGAAGTGTCTATTCATGTCCTCTGCCCATTTCTTAATTGGATTATTTGCTTTTGTTTGTTGAGGTGCGTGAGTTCTTTATATATTTTGGATGTCAACCCCTTATCAGATATGTCATTTATGAATATATTCTCCCATACTGTAGGATGTCTTTTTGTTCTACTGATGGTGTCCTTTGCTGTACAGAAGATTTTTAGTTTGATATAGTCCCACTTGTTCATTTTTGCTTTTGTTTCCCTTGCCCAGGGAGATATGTTCATGAAGAAGTTGCTCATGTTTATGTCCAAGAGATTTTTGCCTATATTTTTTCCTAAGAGTTTTATCGTTTCATGACTAACATTCAGGTCTTTGATCCATTTTGAGCCTCTCACTACCTTTTATATTTATTTTCTATTTCATTAACTTTGTCCCAGTCTATATTACTTCCTTCTTGCTACATTATTTGGGTTTATCCTTTTTTCCTAACATCTTAAGGTATATGCTAAGCCCATTAATTCTGAGCTGCATCTCACAAGTTGATGATAGTTTCACTATCATTCAGTTCTAAGTATTTTCCAATTTCTATTATGATTTCTTCTTTGACCATGAGTTGTTAAGAATCCCTTAATTTTCAAGCATAAGACTTTTTAGTTGTTTTTTGGCAATTGATTTCTAACTTAATTGCATAATAACATAGCCTATAAGATACCAGTACTTTGAAATTTGCCAAGACTAGCTTTAAGACCTAGCTCATGCTCAATTTTCATAACTGTTTCATGTGTGTTTAAAATAATATGTACTCTCTAGTGTTCTAATACATCCCCTAGATCATGCTTAATAGTGGTACTCTTCAAATATTCCATCTCCAACTGATTTTTTTGTTTGTTTTATCTATCAGTCATTGAAACATTTGTTAAACCAGTCATTCTCAAAATGTGGTTCTTCAGCAAGAAACATCAGCAGCACTTGAGAACTTGTCAGAAGTGGAAATTCTCAGACTCCACCCTCAGACAGTTGAATCAGGAGCTCTGGAGATGGGCCCAGAAATCTGAGGTTTAACAAGCCTTCCATTGGGTTCTGATGTACACAAAGTTTGCATTAAATGATTCCTCTAGGATAAGAGCCTTTTCACTTTCTCCTTGTAAATTTGCCAATAGTGGTATGTTTTTAATTTTTCTTTTTATGTATCTAGTAGTTCCAATTATTATATATCTCTAATGAATTGGATATTTTATCATTCTGAAATGACATTCTTTCTCTATAATAATACTTTTTGTGTTAAAGTCAGTGTTTTCTGATACTAACATAGCTTCTCCAGCTTCCTTTGAGTTAGTGTAAGCCTGAGGGTTTTTTTCCCATTCTTTGCCTTTTGATATGTCTGTATAATAATGATGTTTGTGCACTTCTTGAAAGAGCATATAGCTGGATTTTAATCTGATGACTTTGCCTTTTCTTTGGAGTTTAGTCTATTTACATATAGAGTGATTACTGGGGTATTTGGATTTATTTATACCAAATTACTATGTGTTTTCAACTGCCTCACTTACTGGTACTTTTTTTCTCTTTCTTGCCTTTTTGATTGGCTATGTTTTTCTCTTCTACTTATACTTTGGAAGTTATATACACTATGGCTATTCTTTTATGGTTGCACCAGATATTATACCAAGCAAACTGAACAAAATTTAAAGTTCATCAGTGTTTATCCTCTTCCCAAACAATACAAGAACCTTAGAATACTTAAAGTCTAGTGACTCCTCTAACTTATATGCTATTGTCTAGAAATTTAATTCTAGCTTGCTTTTTCTCCCCCACAAAGTAGATACATTTATTACTGTTTCATGCAGCCACTGATTGTTTAGACATACCTAGGGTTTGTGACCAGTACAGTCACACAGGGCCCTCTGCTCAGAAGGGCCCCATGCTTGATTTCATGCTCTGCTGTTGCCATCTGGCAATTCTTCAAATGTTTTCAACAGGAGGAACTGCAGTTTTAGGGCTCTGCATTGAGACCAAAAATTTCTGTAGAACTTTAAGTAATATTTTCTCTCACCACTTTGAATGTGTTTTTCCTGTTTTCACTGTTGCAACTGAGAGTCAGCCAGCCATCTAGTTATCCTGTTTTTGTAGGCAGTCTCTTCCCCTGTGAGTTTTCACTCCCTTCTCTACTTCTTTGGGGTGGTGTCTTTCACTACGACGTGTCTAGATATGGAGTTTCTGCTTGGAAGTTGTTGGACTTTGTTGGGCCTGTTGGATCTGGAGAGATCTTTCCTTAGGATGATATTCAGCCATTATCTTTTTGGATCTTGCCCTTTCCCCATCTCTCTGTTATCTTCTTTGGGAATTCCTTTTAGATACAGATCAGACATTCTTATTCTGTCTTCCAGATCTCTTATTTTCATTCATACTGTCCATGTCTTTGTCTCTGAACTTATTCTGGAAAATTACTCTGGATCTAACTTCAATAATGTTAACTCTCTTTTCAATTGTGTCAAGTGGTGGTTTAAACCAACTTTGAGATTTTTGTCTCAATTATTTCTAGAGGTTATTTTGAAAATCTGTTTCTTCCTATTTTCAATTCTCACTCATTTCTTTAAACACCTTAAACATAGTTATTTTGCATTCTGTTTTAAAATTCTAAGAGCTGAAATTTTTATAGGCCTACTTCTGCTGTTCACTGACTTTATCTTTTCTCATTAATGATGTCTTATTTCTTTTTAACTGTTCTTGTCTTTGAAATATTATCTTTGAATAATTAAATATCCAGATTACAGTTGAATTCCACCCAAAATTAGATATTTCTGAAACCTGAGGGAGCTACCAAACTGGGATCATTTTAAATTAAATTCTCCACTGGAGGTTTTTTTCAGTCATACAGGTAGGATGAATTAGAACTGCAAAACTCAGAAGGGCCAGCTTGTTTTATGAATTTTCAAAGGATATTTTTCACCTCCATCAAGTCTCAAGTTCAAGACAGGCAGCCTTCTGCATAATGGGATTTATTTTCCATTCATCTTTATACCTCAAGTATAGTTCTCTGGGCCTCCAGATTTATTCAGAAGGTTTATTACTAGGCCCCTCCCCTTAAGCGTACCCTGAACTTTAATAACTTATACACTTGAAAAGGTAGCTCAAAAAGGTCCTCAAAGCAGAGGCTCACATTCTTTAAGATTTAGCAGAAACATTCAGGACAAAAACTGTTTTTCCCAGGATCTGAGTTCACTTTGTTTGGAGGTCTCTGTGGAGTTGTTACTTTGGAAATTGTTACTCAGTAATGGATTTTAAATGAGCTTATATTATTTATGTTTTACTTGTTTTAGTTTGCAGCATCAAAGTATCAAATTGAGAACATTGCCTAAAATGGAACTCTTTGCTTGCTTAATCTGTAAAATAAAAATGTTGGAAAACAACACTAGCAACAGAGTGAGAGAGGATATTTACAATACATATATCTGACAAAGGACTCATATCCACAATATACAAAGAACTCCTACAAATCAAGAAGAAAAGGACAGTCCAGGTAAAATGATTTACAGGCACTTCACAAAATAGGATCAAAATAGGATATCCAAATGGCCAACAAACATAAGATACTGACCATAATCAGTCATCAAAGAAGTGCAGTGACTCCACTCCATACCCAATAGAACTGCTAACTTTTTTAAATGACAATACCAGATATCAATGAGGATGTAGAAATACTGGAATTCTCATACACTGCTGGTGGGAATATAAATAAGTGCAACCACTTCAGAAAACTGTAAACCAGCTAAAGCTGAACATATACAAACCCCATGACCCTGCAATCCCACTCCTAAGTATATACATAAGAAAAAAATGAATACATATTTGCATCAAAGACATATACAAGGATGTTCACAGCATCTTTATGAACAGTACCCCTGTGATACACATTTGGTCCTAGTTCCTAACACAGAGCTAAAACCCTTGGAATTTTGTGACTGATAGGGTTAAGAGGAACATCTTGTTATTCATAATAAGCCCCTTTAACCATACCTGAGCTTATGCTAATGTGATGACTCTTGGATGATTGGTCTGGTTGCCAGAGAAACCATGTGTTTAGAGGGTTGGAACTTTTAGCTCCAGCCCTTGACCTCCAGGGAGGAAAGAGGAGCTGGGAATTTAATTAATTGCCAATGACCAATGATTTAATTAATCATGCCTTTGTAGTAGAACGTCCATAAAAATACTAAATAATGATGCTCAGAGAGCTTCCAGGTTGGTGAACACGAGGAGGTGCTGGACAGGTGATGCATCCAGAGAAGGCATGGAAGCTCTGTGCCCACCAACCCCTCATACCTTATCCCATGCATCTCCTCCACTTGACTGTTTCTGAATTTTATCCTTTATAATAAATTGAAAACAGTAAGGAAGCTACTTTCCTGAGCTCTGTGAGCCCTTCTAGCAAATTATCAAACCTGAGGAGGGGGCCATGGAAACTCCTTGACTTCAAAGCCGGCTGGTCAGAAGTACAGGTGGCCCAGACTTGCAATTGGCATCTGCAGTGAGGGCAGTCTTGTGAGACTGCTGTTAACCTGTGGAGTCCATGCCAACTCCAGATGGTATCAGAATTGAGTAGAATTACAGGGCAGCCAGTTGGTGTGCAAAGAGTGGGAGAATTAGTTGTTGGAGTGGAAAATCCATACATTTGGTGTCAGAAGTGTTCTGTGGGTAAAAACAGATTCTAGTTAATCCACAACTGGAAAACACCTAAATGTGTATCAACAGTAGAACAGATAAATGTCTACAATGAAATACTATAATGCATTGGAGAAAAAAACCCTCAAAGTATTGATATGTGAAACAACGTAAGATGAATCTCATAGAATATACTGAGTGAAAAAAGCCAGAACTACTATATGCCTCCATTTATATGAATTTCAAGAAGGTAAAACTAATCTATTATGATAGGAATCAGAAGAAGAGTGGTTACTGTGGCACTGTGGGTTGAATTGTGTCCCCCAAAAAGATATGTTGAAGTCCTAATTCCAGTACCTGTGAATTGACCTTATTAGGAAATGGGGTCTTTGAAGATGTAATAAGTAGGATGAGGTCATACTGGATTAGAACCCAATGACTAATGTCCTTAAAGAGAGAAATTTGGATGCTAAGACATTGAGGTATAGAGGGAGAATGCCATGTGATGAGGAACAGGTGAGGCTGCAGGATGAAGAACTTCACCAGAAGCCAGGAGAGAGAGGACGGATTCTCCCCAAGAGCCTACAAGGCCCCAACCTTGCCAGTACCTTCACCTTGGACTTCTAGCCTCCAGAATTATGAAAGAATAAATGTCTGTAGTTTAAGCTCTCAACTTTGCGGTGCTCTGTTATGGCAGACCTAGGAAGCTAACACATTGTGGGGAGATATCAACAGGGAGACAGCTGAAGGAGTCTTCTGAGAAACTAAAAAATGCGTTGTATCTTGATCTGGGTGGTGGTGACATGGTGTATACATATGTAAAAACATGTCGAGCAACACTTTTATATGCACTCTAAGTTATAACCAATTATTAAAAGAAAATAAAAAGGAAACCAAACAGAAAAAGCAGTACAAAAAAAATAAAATGAGGGTGCTGAAAGTGATGATCTGTTATGTGCCTCCAATATTTTTGATAAGAGCTTTTGCTTTAGTAGAGAACAAAAATCATCAGAGGAGCCAGCTAACTTCTCAGACCAGGTCTCGCAGAGTGACATCACCCTGGTGAGGCAAGAATAATTCATGAAGCTAAGCTAAGCCTGGAAATAAACCTTGAGATGATATAGCACAGAGGCATACTTCATTATAATTTTTTCGGTCAGGGTCCATTTGCAGAAAACAGCAACCAGGAACTATTTTAAACATATGTATACAAATTGGGGAATTGGTGCTTACAAAAAATTGTTTGGAATGCATGGAGAAACACTCTAGTGTGGCTTCCAGGGATGACTTCTAGAAAGAAAACACCACAGAATTAGCCCAGCAGAGGAGTCACAGCCTCTGCGACAGTCAGAAAGGTGGAGAATCAGAGGCTGCCTCTAGAACATACTGTGGACAATGTAATAGTTCAAGAAGTCACTGCTGCCACACACAATGACTATGAGCTTACTCTGTGCTGTCAGATACCACATGTCTTGGTTCTTGCTACGAGCGAAGCAAGTAACGGGACAGTGGGAAAAAACCAACCCCCCAAGACTGTACTTGGTGGCAGAAAATACTAGAAGTGGCAGACAGAATGGCCTTTATCTTTCACCTTTAAATTGTAACAAATGCATCTAATTTGTGGAAACTTCACAACAATAATTATCAGTACAAGGGTGCAGTTTGTAATTTTTCAGACTCATTGGGAATGGAGGTTGAATTACAAATTATGTTCATCATAAGTCAGCCCTTAGCTACTCAATATCCATGCACACTTCTGACCACACTTAAACTTCTAAACAATGGCAAAAGCAAAAATAACCTGCTCCTACTTAACATAATACAATTTTCCTTCCCAATAAGAGGGCATGCAAATCTCTCAGAAGAGGGGTACATCCGAATTCTCAAGAGTCACTGTATCCATCTCTGGGTAATGTTTATTCCTCTTCTTGTTAGTCACAATCCTGCCTTCATATTCCATAACCAGTTGGATAAATTAGAAACCAGCAATAACACACTCAATCAAACACAAGGAGAAAGAAGGAAAAATGAAGGAAATTTGGGGTAAGTATATAAATATTATACCTAAGATAAGGACTTGAGTGCCCCATATTTCTCTGGGAGGTGATCTCACAAAGGAGGAATAACAGAGGGGTGAGTGAGACAGAAAAGAAGGAAGGACAGTAAAGTGTTGGTGACTGAGCTGATTACCACCAGTGGGTGATTGGAGTTGGAGTTGATCCTACTGAGAAACCTCTGAGAAACAGATCAAATGTAACTCAGAGATGTCCCTCTAAAGGACAGAGGTGGGAATTTATCCAACAACTCCAATCCCTCATGGGAGAGAGTTGACCCTGGGCATTAACTCCTCTCCATTTCTGGGCACTCTGTCCATGGGCTAAGCAAACTTCAGAGGAAACCTGAGCAATAAAACAGACCTGGTAGGATACCAAACTAAAAACCTAGTAAAATGCAGTTATTAAGAGCATGGCTCTGGAGTTATGTTATCTGGGTTTGAAGCCTAGGTCTGCTACCAACACTGTGACCTCAGTCAAATTATTTAACCTCTCTGTTCTTTAATATGCTCATCTGTAAAACAGAGATAATGAAAGTGGTTACATCATAGGTTATTGTGAGAATTAAATGAGTTACTATATTTAAAATTTTTAGACAGTATATGACATATAGTCATGTGACATAAATACAAGCTGTTGTTTATTTCTAGAGAAGTCCTGCCTGCAATGGCTAGCTAGTTTTCCATTAACTTTTATTACTGGCTTGGCACATAATAGACAAACCAAAGGGTCCCCTGGATTCTTGAAAACCTATTTTTTTGTCCCCTTGTATAGCAGCAACCCTGTTTCTCTTTGAAGGTCAAGATCAATCATCCTAGCAGGTGTACTAACACTTTATTTGACAATAATGAGCAACTGGACACTGGATCACTCTGCAGAAAAGTACCAAGTCTTCACTACCCATGCTTGACAGCACAAGTAACAGATAGGTGGACTCTGCCTCACCTCTACCTTGCAAATCTTGACTACCTACATCTTGCAAGAACCTAGCTGTTGTTGATATTTTGTAATGTATTTATTAGTTAGAGATGTTTCCTGAAATAGTTACAGATAGAAAGATATGACATCTTAGATCTGTTTTTAAAGATTCCAACAAAACAAAAGTGGAGGGAAATAGATGAAACAAGATTGGCAAAATATTGCTTGTTGTTGGAACTGAATGATGGGTAAGTATGTGGGGTCCATTATATTAGTCTTTCTACTTTTGTAAATGCTTGAAAGTGTCCATAATAAAATTTGTTTAAAACACACAGCCACAGAGAGTTTGGGAAATGTGATTTTTATCTGTCCAGCCTTTGCAAACTGGGAAGGTGCACTGGAAAGAAATCAAGTGGTAGGAAGAATGGAGCTCAAATGCAAAGCCATGATGTTACCACATACAGGAAACAAAGAGCCAATACATAAACTAGGTTCTAACTTGCTGGGTTATTTGCCAGGCCTAGGATTACAAACCTAAGCAGAGTGTTTATTAGCAGTACATCTCTTAAAATGGATACTCCTCCAGGTGATACCCACTGCAGGAGCTAAATAATTAATGTGTTGATTCTTCTTGATTGTCTCTCAAAGACAACAAACTGGCGAATTCCTTACTTTATATCTCATTCTCACTGAGGAATAAATACAGAACCTCTACTGAAAATGTCAAAGGGGAAAAATGCATAAGGAAGCTAGATTCATTACCTAGAGTTGTTCCATGTAGAATCTTCATTGTAGATTATTGCATTATTGTTCAAATACTAAAGTGCTTTTGAAAAAATTCCAAGCAGAAATAAAGAGGAGAGTTTAGACATTTAGGATGTAATGGAACATCACTTAAAAGTGCTGCTGTTAAAATGTAAGTAGGTAAGCACTTGAGAAATTTAGGGCACATAGCACTGAGTGCATATAAAGATGATATTTTAAGCTCAAGAATGAACTAAAAGTCTTATTGAACTGCTGACAATTTTGAAAAGTATTGAAAAACTATAATAGCACAAAGAATTGAAAAGCCAAGTACCATGCCATCCTGTATCAACTGCATACGCATTGTCTCCTAATGTTTCTTACAATTATCCTCATAGGCTCAACCCACTTGTCAGCAAAAATTAAATGGCAGAGTTATAATGATATTATTACTGAGATGCTGCCTGCTTTTACAAAACATTCTTCAAGACATTTACTAATGCAGTACAGTGTGTTGCTATAAATAGTTAAAATCAAATAAATTCAGAACAACTAAATAATTTAAACACTTGTCAAAATAAATCAACTAAGAATATTCTGAGGTTAATATGTTTGAGATCTCATTAAATCCAATAAAATAAAAACTTTAAAGGTTGAACTTTCAACTCACATATGCCAAATAGCATCACCTTTACTGTACTGAAAAACACATTTGTTGGAGAACAAACTTAAATATGTCAACAAAAAGGACTTACAAAATTTGAAATTTGGGTGGATTTTCCACAGGTCATAGTGCCCCAAATTCAAATAGCTGTCCTGTCTCCCCAAAGGTACTGTCACATTTTCACATACCTTATGTCCCAATTTTTGGTTTAATGTGTATGGACTTGGGCTGAAGACATTAATGTATGTGTCAATATAACATGTGTACTTGACATCAGGAAATTAGCAATTTATTGGAAAAATAAAGTTTGTACATTAAAAGTTAACTGACAGAGTGATACACTAAATGTCAAGTACCATAAATTCTACAGGGATTTAGAATTAGGTAAGATAGCTACAGGCTCAGTCAGCGAAGACTTCCTGAAAAAATCAAGTGCTTCTTTTCTGAGCTTTAAATTATGGTTAGGACTTTGGATGGGTGGTGAGTAAGAAAGCATTGGAATCAAGTTTAAAAAGTGAAACATTATGTGTGCTGTAGAAGAATAAGCCTGGCTGAATACGGAAAGAAAAGTAGGTTGGGCCCAAACTGTCAAGGGCCTTGAATTAAGTCAAGGAGTTTCAGTTTCATTCAATAGAGGCTTTTGGAAGTAGAGTACTAAGACGGTTGCTCGTGTAGAATACATTAGAGAGAAAGGGTTCTGAATGTAGGGAGGACCGTTAGAGGGTAACTACTGCAGCACCATATTCAGCAACAGGGTCCTCTTGAGTAGTGGTGGTAGGAATACAGAAGGAACCAGAATAAAGGAAATGTCTATAGAAGCTATAGATCTTGGTGATGGCTTGGCAAGGAAGACAAAGAGATGAAAGCTATCCTGAAGGTTTTGAGACTGACAGAGAGAATAATCTACTATTAACAGAGAAAGAGAAACCAGAAGTCAGTCTAGGAAGAGAATGAGTGATTTTCAAGCATGTTGTATTTACTTCAGGGAACAGTCAACCTTTCAAAGGGTTTTCTCTGGGCCCATTTAAAATCCATGCAAAAAACAATGTTAGAAAAAGAGATTTGGGATACTTTTGCATGGAAGTGGTAGTTGAACAATGAAACTAAACTAAATTCCCCAAGGATGAGAATGTAAATAGAGAAAAACAGAAGTAACCAATAAATGCCCTCACCTAGAAGATGGAGAGAGGAAAAGAGGCCAAAACATTTAAGAGGCGTCAGTGAAGGAAATGGAAATATGAACATGAATGATGATTATGACTATTATTTTAGAAGTTTATCTCTCAATATTATTCAAGCAAATATAGGATATTGAAAATTTACTAAACAATAATAAAAAGGCAAGAATGACACCAAAACTCTTTTTCATGAGTTCTGCCAATAGAAATTATATTAAGAGAGATAAATATTGCAGTTTTCAAATGTAAATGTATATTGCTCACAGAAGTGAGATGAAAGCTAGTAAATGGTAACTACAAAATTTCTAGGAAGGATAAGATGAAATTATCTATAATAAAGGCATATTTATATATGAGAAATAAATCACCCTTGCTAGCTACCTGAGTCCATTAACTAATTGTTTTTTTCCAATAAATTGGCCAAGTTAATAGAATTAATGCATTTGATTGTTTTAGAATCATGTGGTCACATGGACAAAGCTAAACATATTCAAATACATACTTAAATCCTAATTATTTAATAACACTTTATTAGATGATCCTCATACCTAGTCAGCTGTGGGTACTGAATTCTGAGTTGATCCCATTTGTACATTATGTCAAGCAATAAGGTAATATTTGGAAATAATTGCCTTGTATAGGATGAAAATATTGTTAAATTTTTATGGAATCACTAAATTATTGGAAGAATTTGAAGAGGTTGATATTAAGACAGGAGACTATTTGGTAAAATAGTATGTATTTGGGAGTCAAGACCCAGACGGAGCATTGGGAGGATTATATATGCATATAAAAGTGCTTAGGTAATGTTGTATGATAATTAGCTAAGGAAGTTCTGATGCTCATAGGCAACAGAGGAAACCAGGCATCTAAATCACCAATTAAAATAAAGTAAAATAACACAATAATAATAATACTTATACAATGATGACGATGATGATGTGCTTACCATCTGTCTGTTATTGTCCCCATTTTCTGGAACAAGAAACTGAGGCTTGTTACTCAGTTACATAAATTGCCTATGTCACACAGTTAAGAAGAAGAAGTGATACATTGAAACCCAGATTTGCTGACTACAGGGTCTGGTTCTTAATCACAGATGTATAGTCCAGATAGAGTTAAATAGAGGGTGCCATGGAAGTACAAAGGAGGAGTCTCCTGATGCAGGGAGGTAAGAGACAGCACTGAGAGGGTGAAATGAGATCAGGACTGGTTTTACTGAGAAGATGACATGGGCAGCTTCAAAGAGGTAGTTTGGTAGACAAACAAGGAGATGGAGAGGACATTACAGGCAAAAAGAAGAGAAACTGCAAACACACAAGCTGTGGCTATCTCACGGAGGCCACAGACATGTGGTTAAAGAGAAGGTCAGAAGGGTCAGCAGGGACATGCCAGAAAGAGTTCATTGCCTTCTGAGGAGCGGCAACCCCAGGAAGCCCAGGAAGGCCATGCTCACTCTGTCGGTCATGTATGCAATGGGAAGGAGGAGCAGATATCCTTGTCAGGAGACAGCTGTCGTAGGCCAGGCAAAAGATAATGATAGCCTAAACTAAAGATGGAGGGGAAGGGACAGAGTTTGAAGATATTTAGGAAGTAGCATCAACAAGGCTTAGTACTAATTGGATGTCATAGGTAGAGGGGATTAGAGGAGTCTAGGCTAACTTCTGGGTCCTGAAGGTATGAAAGACGGTGTATTCCTCTTGAAGAATCTAGGGAGAGGGACAGGTCTGAAATGGAAAACAAGTTTACATTGCACTTTCTGTGTTTGGAGTGCCTCTGAGACAGCAAATGGAGATGTACAGCAAGGTACTGTAAGTATCTGTCACAGAGTGATTTTTTAGTATCTACTAATAATCAAATTTATCTAGCCCTTCTAAATGCACAATATTCTTTTATTAACTCAAAAAGGATCCTTTTATATACACTAAAGACATAGATTTAATAACATATATCAGTGAGCATAGTCATACAACTGAACACCAGATCCCTGATATGAATGCCAGTCTGGCGCCCAACCTTGGCTCTATCCATTAGACTGTACTGCCTCCATGTGTGTCTATGCTGCAATAGCAGAAGCAAAGTACATCAGCTAGTTTATTGATTTAGGAAACATTATACATATTCAAACACCTGGGAGGCCCATAGTAATCCAAAGGAACAGATTCTTAGTCTATGTAAACTTTTGGGAGCTCTACCATGGTCTGGTAGTCCCAGGATTAAAAATTAAAACTTAACTAACAATAATTTCTATATGACCTAAAAAAAAAGTTATTCAATAATCTGAAAGATTTTATTCTTAGTTTTATTAAGTTACCAGGAAGTAATGGACCAATTAGAAATAAGGGCTAGAAGTAAAATATAGTTACTTGCTATGTTATCTTTCTATGGTCTACAGCCAAAAGCACTAACGGTCAGAATTTATGTCTAGTATTAATGAAAAAAGGCATTGTTAAGCACTGTAGTCAACATACTCTGAAGATACAGGGGAAAACACTAAGATAATAAAGAATGATTTTTCTAGCCTCTGGGGGAGAAGACTCACACAAGCTCTACAAAATATAGCCCTTGCCCATGCAGGCAGAGGAAGAAATGACTCCTTTCCTCAAACCCAGACACCACGGAACTCCAAAAGGGGAGAATGATTGTGGGGAGGAAAAAAGAAAAAGGAGAAATTGAAATGATACCCTTCTCTGGGGTTTTAAAACTCAAACTCTCTTGCTTTCTGAGACTTTGGAAAAGGAGGAAAGGGTTACACAGTTTGTAAGTGAAGTAGCTGGGATTTGAACCCAAGTAACAAAACCTCTGCTTTCAAATTTTATGCTCTTAATCATCCTGTTTTCTGCCTTTACATAAAGAAGGTTAGCTACTATCTTCCAAAACCCTAAGTCAAAATGTCTGAATGCCTCTCCTCAACCGTCACCTAGAGAATAGTGTCTTCCCCAAGAGCATAATCCTAAGTAAGCGGGAATCTAAGACACAGATCACCTTCTTTTCCACTAATTTATTCAGTAATTAGATACCGAGTGCTTACTCTGTGCAAGGCACTGTTCTAGTCATTGTATATACAGTAGTCCCCCCATCCTCAATTTCACTTTCTGCAGTTCTCCGTTGCCCACGGGCAACCACACCCTAGAAGCGGATGGTCCTCTTCTGATGAATGATCTGACGGTCAGCAGTAGCCCAGCACTACAATGCCTGGGTGACTCACCTCAGTCCATCTCTTCATATAGACATTTAATCATCTCACATTATCACAAGAAGATGGATAAGTGCAGTACAATAAGATATTTTGAGAAAAACTACATTCACATAACTTTTACTATGGTATATTGTTATAATTGTTCTACAGATGGTCCCTGACTTACAATGGTTAGACTTACGGTTTTCTGACTTTACCATGGTGTGAAAGTGGCACATATTCAGTAGAAACCATACTTCAAATTTTGAATTATAATCTTTCCCAGGCTAGCTGTATTCGGTCTGATCCCCTTCTCTAGGGAAGGGGCTGTGAGCCACAGCTCAGACAGCCGCGGGGTACCAAGGGGGAACAACTCATACACTTACCACCATTCTGCACCCATGCAACCCTTCTGTTTTTCACTTTCAGCACAGTATTCAATCAATTACATGAGATATTCTACAATTTTATTATAAAATAGGCTTTGTGTTAGATGATTTTGCCAGCTGTGGGCTAACGTAAATGTTCTGAGCACACTGAAGGTGGGCTGGGCTAAGCTATGATGTTTGGAAGGTTAGGCATATTAAATACATTTTCCATTTACAGTATTTTCAACTCACAATGAATCTGTCGGGACATAACCCCACTGTAAGTTAAGGAAGATCTGTATTTTATTGTTAGTTACTGTTGTTAATTTCTCACTGTGCCTAATTTATAAATTAAACTTTATCATACATATGTACATAAAGAAAAAAACACACTAAGTATAGGTTTTGATACTATCTGCAGTTTCAGGCATCCGCCGGGGTCTTGGAACATAAAGGGGGACTACTGTATACAGCAGAGAGGATGGATGGGATGGGGAAGTGAACAAATAAATAAATAACACAGTAGAAAGAATACAGATAGTTATAAGTGCTAGAAGTAGGAGGGAAAGAATGGAAAAGAAGAAGCTGGTAATGGACTTGAACTTGAAATCAGAACCATGTGGTAGCTTGGCTTTGTTTTTAAACAGACTAGTGTTTAATCCTTGAGCAAAGCACCTCAACCCCCTGGATCTTACTTCCTCACACAGCAAATGAAAGTCATTTTGAAACATAGTGTTGAACACATATCTTTATCCTTGTTTCTTTTCAAAACCTCAGCTAGGAACAGAGTAAACAGATGAACAAAAAAAGAAGACAAACCTACAAAGACAAGAGAACAGAAGAAAAGACAACAGTAGACATGGGTGTCAACCAAATTTTGGCAGACAAAACTAGTTGAACAAGTGGTAACTGACTTAGCATCTGGTTTTGCTCATGTGGATATAACAAGTGTGACATGAATCTGGAGCCAGTAGTTGCAATGCAGCACCCTGATTCCTGTTTCAGAACTAAAAGGGTGTATTCCAGGAGACGAGAGCTACGGAGTGCCTTCCAACTCCCCAGCGTCTTGATTAGGACAGATGTGGCAGCACTCCAGGAGCCAGTCTTATTCTGCGAGTCATCCCTGGAGGCCCCACCCACAGCCTGCTCTTCCAGCCCTCTCAGCAGTTATTTTCACCACTGAATTCTTGTGTTAAATCATTTTCTGCCTACAATAGCTGAAGTGATTTCTGTTGTCTGTCTGTACCCAAAAGGATTGTAGGCAATAAACATTCAAGGATAGGACTCTGGGATTATATGACCTGGATTTATTTCAAAAGAATGGGAATCTATTACAGTTAAAAAATGGAATTCTGTATTATTTAGCCATAAGAAGAAAACAAATCCTACCATTTGCAACAACATGGATGGAGCTAGAGGGTATTATGCTCAGTGAAATAAGCCAGGCAGAGAAAGACAAGTATCAAATTATTTTACTCATCTGTGGAGTATAAGAACAAAGAAAAAACTGAAGGAACAAAACAGCAGCAGACACACAGAACCCAAGAATGGACTAACAGTTTACCAAAGGGAAAGGGACTGGGAAGGATGGGTGGGAAGGGAGGGATAAGGGGAAAAAAGGGTATTATGATTAGCACACATAATGTAGCAGGGGGGGCGTACACGGAAGGCAGGATAACACAGAGAAGACAGGTAGTGATTCTATAACATCCTACTACCCTGATGGACAGTGACTGCAATGGGCTATGTGGTGGGACTTGATAATAGGGGGAATCTAGTAGCCATAATGTTGCTCATGTAATTGTACATTAATAATAGCAAAATAAAATAAATAAATAAAGTAAAAAAAAAAAAAGAAAATGGAATTCTGGCCCTCCATGCCATCCAGTGTCATGACACCTAAATGATCACCTGTGTGAACTGAAATAGAGTGAACCGTGCCTCTTCGAGGCACGGCTTTGGTGGAATGAGCAGCAAAAGCTATAGCCCAGTGTGATGTGCATGACGAATACAAGGACTGAGAGGCTCAGGTTATTTTTTGCTTCCCTGGCTCCCTTTAAATCCACTCTGCGGTACTAATTTTCCCCCCGCCTCTAGATAAAAACTCAGACCAGTGCTTGGACTTTTCAGTTCATTTTTAGGTAACAAAAAGTCCTTTTGATTACTTGAGGTCACACAGCACACACTCAATTCAATAATAAAATTCTCCTGCCTTGTGATTCAGTCAGTGGTGCCTTCTCCCTGGCCCCCAGCTGTGGCCTGTTGCAGTGAGAAGCCTGCAACTGGGGAAACAGAGGAAGACAGCTGTGCCCTTTCCACCACCTCATACTTCCCCTTCTCCACCTGCATCTTCCCAATCCTGGTTTTTGGAAACTGTAGGGTTTGGGTACATGGGGAAGAAAGAGGAAAGGAAGCAGGAAAAAAATCATACCTAACTATAGCGCTGCCATGGTGATGTGGCATCAGGCTCTCTGGTCTCAGAGCAGGTTTTGAACCAACACTTTTTGGTTCAAAAAAGGCAACTTGGTAGATTTTGAGGGCTCTCCATAAACCCCATATTGCTAGAACACTCTCACTTGAAAGTCCCTTGCCGTGGGTGCACGCTCCTGTGCTCTGAATGGTGGTTGTGCCTCCTTCTGCAGTCCACAAGCATCCAGCAGTACATCTCCTGGGAGTCCTGTTGGATGGAACAGAAGACACTTCTATGCTGGCTCCCTTACATACATGATTTCCTTCTGGTCCACAGAAAACACTTGTCCTTTGCCCAGGGAAGTAGAGAAATGCAAGCTCGTCCCAACACGTGAGCATCCTCTCCTTTGCTCCTCCCTTGGAGCAAATAACCAGCAAGTCGCTCACTCTCTGGATTTCTCAGGTGGGGTTAAACACATCCCAAACTGCTGGGGGCACATATTGAACTCTGCCTGGACTTGAGAGGAAAGGCAACCATCCTCAGAAAGGGGAGAAGGAACTCACCGCCTCTGTCTAAAACTCTCCTCTCATTACCAGCAACCCATGACTTTTTATATTATCTATATAGGTAGGGATTTATGAGTTGAATGACCAGTTTTGAGGTGTCTCTTGGAATTGTATCTTTATCTGAAGACTTACTTGGAATATGTTCAGTTGCCATTACACCTTGTTATCTTTGGCAAAAATTAAAATTTAAATGATGGGCCTCCACTAAAGAATATAATTTTTACGGTCTCTTCCAGCTCTAAAAACTGTATGTGTGTGGGTGGTGGGAGGCGTATTTGAAGAGAAGGGCAAAATGCTCACAGTGATGACACTGAGGAGAAGAGAAGCGTGCACATGTGTGTGGTGTGATCCGATCAGGTGCAGAGGTAGCAGCCATATGGTGGTCCCTGTCGACTCTCCCCGAGAGCCTTAGAGAATGACGCTGAGAAGATGACCACACAAGACTTCAAAGACCTACTGGCTGGACACCAACATTTGAAAAGGCCCAAAAAAAGTGGTTTAGGTAAAGAGAAACCTTTTTTCTTCTCCATTTTGAGATCTTTAGGATGTTAGGGAAATACTTTTCAATATGTTTAACACTAGGGAGGATCATAATAGTGACTCTCTTAAAATGCACAAGGTCTCTGTTTTTAATAAAAATTAGGGGCCATTCTTTTGCAGTAACTCCATGAATGCTCTATTGAAGAATGCAAGCTGTTTGCCAAGTTGCCTATTCCTAATGAAATGTTGCTTGATAGAAAATGTAGTAGAAGCTAAATCATTTCTTAAGGAATAATCAGAGCCCAAGCATTTAGCTCTGATGAGGTGAATAGATTCTGAACACTCATTGGTAGACTTCCATTCAAAAATAACCGGCATCTCAGAAGGCTTAGAATTGGAAGAGAGCCAATTCTTTCTCTTTCCTCTCTCTCAAAAATATTGATTTCTGAGCATATTTGTGAAGCAAAATTTTCTAAATGTTTTAGGTTTGGGATTAGATGAAAATTTGCTTCTATTTTCACAGCTCAGAAATTCCAATAAAATTGCTTTTTTTAATGATCCTGAAATTCATTATGATGATTTATACCCTATCCTTTGAGTCACTTAATTTCCAGTGATGGGAAAAGTAAGTTAAGAAAAAACTGGAGTGATCGATCATCAAGTAAGTCACCCTCAGTGAAACTGTCAGTTTGATAGGTAAAAATTGCATGTCATTGATTTAATTTGCATCTCTGATGACCAGTGAGGTTGGGCATTTTTTTCAGTGCTTAATGGCCTCTTATATTTCTTCATTTGTGAATAACATGCTCATTGGTAGAAATGGTCATTTGATAAACAGAGAGCAATTTCCAATGGAGCAAAGGTGAACCGTGTTCTGGCCCCCCCCCCCCTTTTTTTTTGGTTGCCTTTTTTTCTTAAGGTATTATTGATATACACTTTTATGAAGGTTTCACATGAAAAAATAATGTGGTTACTACATTTACCAATATTATCCAGTCCCCACCCATACCCCAATGCAGTCACTGTCCGTCAGTGTAGTAAGATACCACACATTCACTGTTTGCCTTCTCTGTGCTACACTGTTTTCCCCTTGATTCCCCACACCTGTACTAAACATAATATCCCTCAATCCCTTCTCCCACCCTCCCCACCCGCCCTCCCAAACCCCTCCCTTTTGGTAACCACTAGTTCCTTCTTGGAGTCTCTGGGTCAGCTGCTATTTTGTTCCTTCAGTTTTACTTCATCGTTATACTCCACAAATGAGGGAAATCATTTGGAACTTATCTTACTCTGCCTGGCTTATTTCACTGAGCATAATATCCTCCAGTTCCATCCATGTTGCTGCAAATGGTAGGATTTGTTTCTTTCTTATGGCTGAATAGTATTCCATTGTGTAAATATACCACCTCTTCTTTAACCATTCATCTACTGATGGACACTTAGGTTGCTTCCATATCTTGGCTATTGTAAAAAGTGCAATAAACATAGGGGTGCATATGTCTTTTTGAATCTGAGAAGTTGTATTCTTTGGGTGAATTCCTAGGAGTGGGATTCCCGGGTCAAATGGTACTTGTATTTTTTGTTTTTTGAGGAACCTCCATACTGCTTTCCACAATGGTTGAACTAGCTTACATTCCCACCAGCAGTGTAGGAGGGTTCCCCTTTCTCCACATCCTCGCCAACATTTGTGGTTTGGATGCTGGCCATCCTTACTGGTGTGAGGTGATATCTTATTGTGGCTTTAATTTCCATTTCCCTGGTGATTTGTGATGTGGAGCATCTTTTCATGTGTCTGTTGGCCACCTGAATTTCTTCTTTGGAGAACTGTCTCTTCATATCCTCTGCTCATTTTTTAATCGGGTTATTTGTTTTTTGAGTGTTGAGGCGTGTAAGTTCCTTATATATTTTGGATGTTAACCCCTTGTCAGATATATCATTTACAAATATATTCGCCCACACTGTAGGATGCCTTTTTGTTCTGTTGATGGTGTCCTTTGCTGCACAGAAACTTTTTAGTTTGATGTAGTCCGATGAGTTCATTTTTGCTTTTATTTCCCTTGCTCAAGGAGATGCATTCAGGAAAAAGTTGCTCATGCTTATATTCAGTCAGGAGATTTTTGCCTATGTTTTCTTCTAAGAGTTTTATGGTTTCATGACTTACATTCAGGTCCTTGATCCATTTCGAGTTTACTTTTGTGTATGGGGTTAAACAATAATCCAGTTTCATTTTCTTGCAAGTGGCTGTCCAGTTTTGCCAACACCAGCTGTTGAAGAGGCTGTCATTTCCCCATTGTATGTCCATGGCTCATTTATCATATATTAATTGAACATATATGATTGGGTTTATATCAGGGCTCTCTAGTCTGTTTCATTGGTCTATGGGTCTGTTCTTGTGCCATTACCAAATTGCCTTGATTACTGTGGCTTTGTAGTAGAGCTTGAAGTTGGGGAGCATAATCCCCCCAGCTTTATTCTTCCTTCTCAGGATTGCTTTGGCTATTTGGGGTCCTTTTTGGTTCCATATGAATTTTAGAATGATTTTCTCTAGTTCGTTGAAGAATGCTGTTGGTATTTTGATAGGAATTGCATTGAATCTGTAGATTGCTCTAGGCAGGATGGCCATTTTGACAATATGAATTCTTCCTATCCATGAGCACGAGATGTGTTTCCATTTATTGGTATCTTGTTTAATTTCTCTCATGATTGTCTTGTAGTTTTCAGAGTATAGGTCTTTCACTTCCTTGGTTAGGTTTATTCCTAGGTATTTTATTCTTTTTGATGCAACTGTGAATGGAATTGTTTTCCTGATTTCTCTCTCTGCTAGTTCATTGTTAGTGTATGCCACAGATTTCTGTGTATTAATTTTGTATCCCACAACTTTGCTGAATTCAGATATTAGATCTAGTAGTTTTGGAGTGTATTCTTTAGGGTTTTTTATGTACAATATCATGTCATCTGCAAACAGGGACAGTTTAACTTCTTCCTTGCCAGTCTGGATGCCTTTTATTTCTTTGTGTGGTCTGATTGCCGTGGCTCGAACCTCCAGTACTATGTTGAATAAAAGAGGGGAGAGCGGGCATCCTTGTCTTGTTCCCGATCTTAAAGGAAAAGCTTTCAGCTTCTCACTGTTAAGTACAATGTTGGCTGTCGGTTTGTCATATATGGCCTTTATTATGTTGAGGTACTTGCCCTCTATACCCATTTTGTTGAGAGTTTTTATCATGAATGGATGTTGAATTTTGTCAAATGCTTTTTCAGCATCTATGGAGATGATCATGTGGTTTTTGTCCTTCTTTTTGTTGATGTGGTGGGTGATGTTGATGGATTTTCAAATGCTGTACCATCCTTGCATCCCTGGAATAAATGCTACTCGATCATGATGGATGATCTTTTTGATGTATTTTTGAATTCGGTTTCCTAATATTTTTTTCAGTATTTTTACATCTATGTTCATCAGAGATATTGGTCTGTAATTTTCTTTTTTTGTGGTGTCTTTGCCTGGTTTTGGTATTAGAGTGATGCTAGCCTCATAGAATGAGTTTGGAAGTATTCCCTCTTCTTCTACTCTTTGGAAAACTTTAAGGAGGATGGGTATTAGGTCTTCACTAAATGTTTGATAAAATTCAGCACTGAAGCCATCTGGTCCAAGGGTTTTGTTCTTAGGTAGATTTTTGATCACCAGTTCAATTTCATTGCTGGTAATTGGTCTGTTCAGATTTTCTGTTTCTTTCTGTGTCAGCCTTGGAAGGTTGTATTTTTATTGAAAGTTGTCCATTTCTTCTAGGTTATCCAGTTTGTTAGCATCAAATTTTTCATAGTATTCTCTAATAGCTCTTTGTATTTCTGTGGTATCTGTAGTGATTTTTCCTTTCTCATTTCTGATTCTGTTTACGTGAGTAGACCCTCTTTTTTTTCTTGATAAGTGTGGCTAGGGGTTTATCTATTTTGTTTATTTTCTCAAAGAACCAGCTTTTGCTTTCATTGATTCTTTCTATTGTTTTATTCTTCTCAATGTTATTTATTTATGCTCTAATCTTTATTATGTCCTTCCTTCTACTGACTTTGGCCTCATTTGTTCTTCTTTTTCTAGTTTTGTTAATTGTGTGTTCAGACTGCTCTTACGGGATTGTTCTTCTTTTCTGAGGTAGGCCTGTATTGCTATATACTTTCCTCTTAACACGACCTTCGCTGCATTCCACAGATTTTGTGGTGTTGAATGATTGTTATCATTTGTCTCCATATATTGCTTGATCTCTGTTTTTATTTGGTCATTGATCCATTGATTATTTAGGAGCATGTTATGAAGCCTCCATGTGTTTGTGGGATTATTCATTTTCCTTACGTAATTTATTTCTAGTTTCATACCTTTGTGGTCTGGGAAACTGGTTGGTACAATTTCTATCTTTTTAAATTTGCCGAGGCTCTTTTTGTGGCCTAGTATATGATCTAGTCTTGAAAATGTTCCATGTGCGCTTGAGAAGAATGTGTATTCTGCTGCTTTTGGGTGTAAGGTTCTCTAGATGTCTGTTAGGTCCATCTGTTCTATTGTGTTCTTCAGTGCTTCTGTGTCCTTACTTATTTTATGTCTGGTTGATCTGTCCTTCAGAGTGAGTGGAGTGTTGAAGTCTCCTAGAATGAATGCATTGCATTCTATTTCTCTTTTTAAATCTGTTCGTATTTGCTTCACATATGTAGGTGCTCCTGTGTTGGGCGCATAGATATTTATAATGGTTATATCTTCTCATTGGATTGACCCTTTTATCATTATGTAATGTCCTTCTTTGTCTCTTGTGACTTCCTTTGTTTTGAAGTCTATTTTGTCTGATACAAGTACTGCAGCTCCTGCTTTTTTCTCCCTATTAGTTGCATGAAATATCTTTTTCCATCCCTTCACTTTTAGTCTCTGTATTTCTTTGGGTTTAAAGTGAGTCTTTGTAGGCAGCGTATAGATGGGTCTTGTTTTTTTATCCATTCAGTGACTCTATGTCTTTTGATTGGTGCATTCAGTCCATTTACATTTAGGGTGACTATTGATAGGTATGTACTTATTGCCATTGCAGGCTTTAGATTCTTGGTTACCAAAGGTTCAAGGTTTACTTCCTTACTATCTAAGAGTCTAACTTAACTCACTTAACATGCTATTACAAACACAATCTAAAGGTTCTTTTTTTTTTCTTCCTCCTTTTTCTTCTTCCTCCATTCTTTATATATTAGGTATCATATTCTGTACTCTTTGTCTATCCCTTGATTGACTTTGGGGATAGTTAATTTAATTTTTCATTTGCTTAGTAATTAGCTGTTCTACTTTCTTTACTGTGGTTTTACCTCTGGGACAGCTGTTAAACCTTAGGAACACTTCCGTCTATAGCAGTCCCTCCAAAATACACTGTAGAGATGGTTTTGGGGAGGTAAATTCTCTCAGTTTTTGCTTATCTGTAAATTGTTTAATCCCTCCTTCAAATTTAAATGATAATCTTGCTGTAAAAAGCATTTGTGGTTCAAGGCCCTTCTGTTTCACTACATTAAATACATCATGCCTGTAAGCTTTCTGTTGAGAAATCTGATGATAGCCTGATGGGCTTTCCTTTGTATGTGATCTTATTTCTCTCTCTGGCTTCTTTCAATAATCTGTCCTTATCCTTCATCTTTGCCATTTTAATTACTATATGTCTTGGTGTTGTCTTCCTAGGGTCCCTTGTGTTGGGAGATCTGTGCATCTCCATGGCCTGAGAGACTATCTCCTTCCCCAGATTGGGGAAGTTTTCAGCAATTACCCCCTCAAAGATACTTCCTATCCCTTTTTCTCTCTCTTCTTCTTCTGGTATCCCTATAATGCAAATATTGTTCCGTTTGGATTGGTCACACAGTTCTCTCAATATTCTTTCATTCTTAGAGATCCTTTTTTCTCTCTGGGCCTCAGCTTCTTTGGATTCCTCTTCTCTACTTTCTATTTCATTTATCATCTCTTCCACCATATCCAATCTGATTTTAATACCCTCCATTGTGCTTTTCAAAGATTGGATCTGTGACCAGAATTCATTCCTGGGTTCTTGAATATTTTTCTGTACCTCCATGAGCATGTTAATGATTTTTAGTTTGAACTCCCTTTCAGAAAGAGTCATGAGGTCAATGTCATTTAAATATTTCTCAGGAGTTGTATTAATAATTTTACTCTGACCCAGATTCCTTTGGCATTTCATATTTGTGTATGGTGCCCTCTAGTGCCCAGAAGCTCTACTCCCTGGAGCTATTCAGCCCCTGAAGCAATGTCGTGTGTCGCAGGGGAGTGGTATTGGTGCCTGGGGGCAGGAAAGAGCTGTTTCCTGCTTCCTGGCTGCTATGCCTCTCTCCATTGCTTGCACCAGTGGGCCGAGCACACAGGTATAAGCCTCTATGCTTTGCATTTGTAGTTGATGTAGACAGATCTTCCCTCTGGCTGGCCTAATGCCAGCGTAGGGTTTGCCGGTTTGCAAGCCAGGTGGGGCTGGCCGGGAGAAGGCACAGTAGGCTGCGTATCACAGAGGGGGTCCTTGGAGCTGTGTAGCCAACCTGGGAGCTGGAGCACCTGAAGATCGTCTAAGGAGGAAGATTTCTTTTTCCCCCTTAAATATGAGAGTCTATGTGGCAAAGCTCCCAACCTGCTGGGCAGAGTGCACCTGGACAATTTTGTCTACCTGTCCTCTCTCCTGAGCAGTAAGCTCTGTGCAATCCTTGCCCCTTTAACAGCCCTCTTGCTAAGGGCTTCCTTGCTAGGAAGTCTCTCAGACTGCCCGCCTTTCTTTTTTCCCAGAGCAGCCAGATATGGATCGCTGCTTTCCACAAGCAGCCAGAATCTCAGTCTCTCCAGGAATTCTGCCTGTCTTAGCTTTCCAACCCCGTAATTATGAGAGTATCATGCAAGCACCATGAAATGTAGGTTTGTGCTCCCAGAGCAGATCTCTGGAGTTAGGTATTCAGCTGTCCCAGGTCTCCATTCCCTCCCTGCTCTGTTTCTCTTCCTCCTGCCAGTGAGCTGGGGTGGGAGAAGGACTTGGGTCCTGCTGGGCCACAGCTTTGGTACTTTACCCTGTTCTGTGAGGTCTGCTCTTTTCTCCAGGTGTATGCAGTCTGGCACAGTCCTCTTTCTTGTTTCTCTTTCAGGATTACTTGTATTAATTATATTTTCATATTATATGCAGTTTTAGGAGGAAGCCTGTGTCTCACCTCTCACACCGCCATCTTTAATCCAATCTCCCCTCGTTTTTAATTCTTACCAGTGGCACTGCTCTTGGCTGAGCAGCTTACAGGCCCCTAGCCATAAGACAAAACAAAACAAAAAACTAGCCTCCCCCTTAAACTTGAATTGCTTTTAAATGTTTTTGTTATAACTGTTCTGTTCTCCATTTTCCAACAAGAAATGCCTCAAAAAAGTCAACTGTTCTAAAAATAAATTCTTACCCTTGAAAGACAGATACCAATGTTTAACTTGTTTATCAATTATAAACATACATATGCTAACTCATTGGGTTACCTACATGTATTTTCATTTTGAATGGTTAAGATAGACATTTAGTTTCACCTGATTTAAAATCTTTCCAAGTTAAGTTTTTAATGTCATGCTCCATTACATTGAACTTTGGGATCTTAGAAGTCCCTTTCATCTATGTGCTCGAGTGAATCCCAAACGACTGCCTGAGGAGAATCTCGACCCTACCTAAAAGCATTGCCTTGCTTTATCCCTATGCTGTTCTGAGGCTTCTGCCTTCAAAGGAGGCTGTCAGTCCTATCCCCAGCCCAGATGACTATTAATATTTGTGGCTCTACCTTTAACTATATTCCAGGTACCTGGCATTGAGAATAACTCCAGAAAAACTCTGAAAAAAAGTCTCAAACAGTCCTGTGAAATGGGTAAATGAAACTAGCTAACAAGTTTATATCAGAACTTTGGTTCCAAATAAGTCAGATGGAGATAAACAAATACCACATAATTTCACTTATATGTAGAATCTAAAAAAAACAAAACAAGTGAACAAATGAACAAACAAAACAGAAAGAAGATTCATAAACAGAGAACAGACTTGCGGTTGCCACAGCGGCAGGGTGAAACAGGTGAAGGAAAAAAAGAAAAGAACAAAAACAAGAGCTTTCACCAGGCCAGGCCCTGATTGTGAGGATCAGGGAACTGAGGGCAGTGAGTCTATTAATCCCTTCATTTGGATGCCTCAATAGTCTGTCTCATGCCTCCCTGGTGGAACTGTGAGGAAATCATCCAGTTTTGACATCAAATTTATCACAATTAATCTTTACTAGGAAAAGAGTATGAGACACTCAATTCAAAATACAAAATTGTAACTGATAGCACCCTGTCTCTATTCTGTGTACTTAGAAATCTCTTTTCTTTAATTCCCATCCAAACTTTTCAATCTTCAGGTCTGAAATAAAATGTTATCTTTTCTATTTAAAGGATAATTATTCTGATTTTGTCTTCTAGGGAGAGACTTATGGAAACCTTAAATTTACTCACAAAGTATTTATTGACTTGTCTACTCTAGTCTAGGTACTTTGAATATAAAACAGACCAAAACAAAAATCCCCACTCTTGGAGCTTACATTCTCTTGGGGGAGGCAGAAAATAACAAAATAGGTAAAACCTATATTATGCTACATAGTAATAAGCACTATGGAGGAAAATAAAGCAGAGAAGAGGGGTGGAGTAGTTTTACACATGGTAGCGAAGGAATCTTCTTGGAGATATCTGAGTGAAGATTGAATAAGGTGAGAGAGTAAGCCATGCAAAGATGAAGGGAAGAGCGGTTCCAGAGGGAACAGCAAGTGCTAAGGCTCTGAGGTGACAGCCTGGCTCTCATGGTTAAGGAACATCAAGGAAGTCAGTATGTTTGTTGTGGAGGTATTAAAGGGAAGATAGCAGATGAGGCCCAAGAGGTAATGGGAGATCAAGGACTGTGACTTTTGATGTGAAATGAGAAACCATTAGAGGTTCTTGAGTAAGGAAGTGACATGATCTGACTTACATTTTTACAGCATCATTCTAGCTATCAGGTTGAAAATAGCAATGTAATAGTAGGGCAAGGACTAGTCAGAGCCCATTACAATAATCCAGCCTAGAGATGATGGTGGCTTGGATAGTGGTGGCGAGAAGTGGTTAGAATCTAGATTTATTTTTAATATACAGCCTGTAGAATTTGCTAGTGGATACTTATGAGGGAAATGAGAAAGAGTGGAATCAAGAACGAGATTTTGGCTTGTGTCACTCAAAGAATGATGCCTCCATTTACTAAGGTAATGAAGACTAAGAGAGGGGCAGATTCTTTTTGTGTTTTTCTCCTTTGTTAACCACAGCACCCACATTGAATGTATAAAGCACCTCCTAGTGTTTGATGTAGCAATCACAAAAAGAATATGAAGAATTTCTGAGCATTTCAAAACCAGAAGATGCATTAAAGGTCATATAGCTCATTGGCCTTTGAAATTTTTACTTTGATCCCCCCAAAATTTTTTTTACATCTTCACCCAGCACACAACCCACATGTAGGTACACACACACACACATTCACTCACGCATGCACACACATCACTGAAACAGAAGTTTCATGGAAAAGCATCTATCCTTATTATTACGTAAGATGTACTCTGGTGTTGTGTTTTGTTTTGAATTCTGGCAGTTACCCACCAAACTGATTTTACAACTCCTACTTTGAAAAACACTCATGTAGCTCAACCCATTAGCGTCCAGATAAGGAAGCAGAAACCCAGAGAGAGCAAGTGATTTATAAAAAGTCTCCCAAATTAGTGACAATACTAGGATCAGAACACAGATTGCTTGACTCCTGGTCAGTAAATAGGAAAAAGAGGCTAGATCTTCCTTTCCTGCCTTATTTTCTAAGCTTGAACTTCTATAAAAACAAACATAACACTTTTAATTAAAATATATTAAATTACTTGTACACAGCATGCATAATCCGGACACACTTGAAATTAAAGTTATCTGTGGATCATTCAAAGGCAAATTTTACTAACCACAAAATTAACAGATCTTAGTTCTTCGTGAAGCTTATCAGATTGTGTGCACACTGCACATAAATAGAGAAGTTCAGGGTCGCAGAGAACTATGTTTAACAGTTCATTTCCACTTAATGAGCATTTATAAAGCACCACTGTGCTAGTTGTGTGTGTGCTGGGGAAGTAACAAATGAATTAATAGGTCTCTTTGGCCTTGAGGAACTTACAATCTAGCAAAAAAGATAGTCAAACCAATAGCCACAATTCAATATAAGATATATTGTAAAAGATATATCCAAGTACAGAGTACTCTTTGCTTGACTGCTGTGGGAACACAGATGAAGGAGAAATCAATTCTCCTTGGGGCTATAGATGGTTTAGAAAGACTACAGAGATTTGGGTGGGGGAGGTACTGGGCCTTGAATAGAAATTTTCTGATAAGGTTAAGGGTGAAAGGGCTGCAAGGAGAGGGAAGAATATCATGAAAAAAAAAAGTATAGCATCATCCCAGCTTTCTGCCTTCACATGGCATTTTTCCTGTGTCTCTTCACATGAAATTGATAGCATGAACAGCATGTCATATAGAGGAATCACTGACTAGATCACAGAGGCCACATTACGATTGGTCATACATTACATGATTAGGTATTTAGACTTTATTCCAGAGCGAACAAGTCATCAAAGGTGCTCAATAAGGTACTTCTGGAGGCAATGTAGAAACTAGATGGGGAGCTGTTTTAAGTTGAACTATAACCCCCCAAAAAGATACGTTGAAGTCCTAACATCTAATACTTCAGAATGTGCCTTATTTGGAAATAGTCTTTGCAGATGATCAAGTTAAGATGAGGTCTGTAGGGAGGATCCTAATCCAATATGACTAGTGTCCTTATAAAAGAAAGCGGGGAATTTAGACACGGACATACACAGAAGGAAGACTATGTGAAGAGACACAGGAAGAATGCCATGTGAAGGCAGAGAACTGGAGTGATGCATCTACACTCCCAGGACACCAAAGATGGCCAGAAAACCACAAAATGCTAGGAAAGAAGCATGGAACAGATTCCCCCTCACAGCCTTCAGAAGGAACGAACTCAGCCAACACTTTCACTTTGGACGTCTAGCCTCCAAAAATGTGAGGCAATAAATTGTTGCTTTAAGCCACTCTGTTTGTGGTACATTGTTACAGTAGCCCTAAGAATTAACCCAGAGGCTACTGAGCAGTACAGTCTAAAGTGATAAGAGATTGGACAAAAATAGTGACAGTGGGGGGAGTTCAGAAAAGATTATAAATCTGAAAGATGTTGCTGAGGTAAAAGCAACAAGATTTAATGATTGGCCGAATGTGCCAAAGAAGAGGGAGGAGTCCAAGATAGATGAAGCTTTTATTCTATTTTAATCCACAGAATGCAGTGTCTAAATTACCTCAGTATCCTTGTTGGATCTCTCCTGGGGCAAAGGACCTTATAAAAAGTCCCGTGCCTTTTCCTCTGGCTAATGGTATCCAAGCTAGACTTCTGACATCTCATTCAAAACTTTCTTTGGGCTGGATTCCCCAGTTTTCATTCTTTTAATTTATAGATATATTCTGCTCTTACCACCCAGAACTTTAATAGGCTTTAGCTGAGCTGCCTACTTTCCCTTCCATTTTAGTTTTGTCCTGGATGCTACCTATTAAATTATCCTTAGCTCTACATTCTGCTACCTTTAGACCAATTCCATCTCTCCCCTATACACACACAATCTCCCAGCCTCCAGACTCAGCACCACAATCTCTAACTTGTCTAAGGAGCTAGAATAAATACTAAAGCCATTAACGAACCTGTAAAATATAGGAAAAGAAGCTAATGAGTTCACTTTTAGACATTATAGAGAATATATTTTTGACACAAAAGGAAGCCATTGACCCATCCTTTCTCCAGGACTGCTAATACGCCATATACCCCTTCCAAAGGATTGGTCTGCTGCATGTTTCTGTCCCACCAGCCATATCTTTTTGGTAGGAACACCTATTCCAAATTGGGCCAACTAGATTTCGCCATAGAGAAATGGAAATCAGTCTCTGTACATGTCTGGCTATCTAGCATGAAAACTGCAGCAACTATAGTCTTCCATAGGGACTAAGTAACAGAGAAAGCTGATTTGCAGAGAGATAAGAATTAAGCAGATGTTAGAAGAAAGTAAATATGAGCGAGACAGAGACACGTGTTGCCTGGATCCTTTCCTGATTCCAATTCCTTTCTGAAACAAGCTGCCCTCCTGCCTGTGGGTTCTTTTTAAAAAATCCTCTATATCCTTACAATAAGTGCACTCATCTTTTTATATCACCCTAACTGCAGTTCGTCTCAAAGAACCCTAACCAACACAGATGTGTCAAGTCTGAAATATGTATCCAATATCTAACAGGGAAGAAGGTAGTTGGAAATACAGGTCTAAAGACAGAGCAGAGACTGGGGGGAGAACATACGGTTTGGGAAGGGAGTAACTAAAGTCACTGGAGTAGATGAGATCACCAGAAACAGTTCATAGTGAAGAAAAAAAAGGAGAGAGGATAAAGAGAAAAAATGGATCACTTAAGAATTTCCATATTTAAAAAATGGATCACAAACAGAGGAGTTAGTGAAGAAGGTTAAAAAGAACAGGAAACTAGAAGTCAATGCTTTTGGAGAAGCCAAAACATAAGAGTATTCAGGTTGTACTTAGGAAAATACAACCACCAGTGACTTAAACAGGTGTGATTAGTCTCAAACAAGAGGACCAGAGGTGGTAAGACACATCAACAAGTACATCAGAGACTCAGAGTCCTCCTCTTTCTTCCACCACCATTGTTAGCATCTAGCCTTCATCTTTATGGTCCCAAGAGGATTGTTACATCTTCCAGGTAGGAAGGAAAAGGAAAGGAGAAAAGGTGAAAGGCAGTAGGGGGTGCCAATCCCATAACAGAAAACCAAAAGCTTTACCAGAAGCCCTACTTATGTTTCACTGGTCAGAACTCTGTCACTTGGTCATCCCCGACTGGAGGAGGACCAAAAGAAAGAGGGCGGTGGATAAGAGTTAGGTCAGCCAATCAGCTTTCAGCGACAGGGTAGAATCCACAAAATCTACAGGGAGGTCAAGAAGAACAATTACTGAAGATAGATGATGGGGGTCAGGAAGCTTATCTGATAGTCCCTAGCAACCCTATCATAGCAATTTCAGGAGTATATTAGGCATGGAGAGGGCCGGTGAAGACTAACTGGAGGGTGAGAAATGAGAATAGATGGTTATTCCCTAATGTTTGAAAAGGAAAATAATGGAGGAAGCAAAAATCTAAAGGAGAGGCATAATGGAGAGATGTTTGGTTTTAGGGTTGTCGAGACTTGAGCATGTTTATAGGCTGCTGAGTAGAAACAATTAGGAGATTTGAGGAATAAATGGTATGAAATATAGATAAACTGTTGAGGAAAAAAAACTTTTTTAATGGGTGGTCCTCGATTAAAGACATCCTTGAAAGCGATACCTCTTCCTCCAAAACAAGAAAGTAAGCATAAACAATTAATGAATAATTAATTGTATGTTTGGATGTGGGCCTGAAAAAAATAATTGTTGAAAATTCTAGTAAAACTATGTTTTAAACTGTTCAAGTTTTAGAAGACAAATCTTGAATTCACTATTAGCCAGCTCTAAGCCATGAGATCGCATCAGAATTCAGGTGTGCTTTGTTTTAGATCCCTGACCGGACGAGCTAAGTAGGGCCCACTTTATGATTTCTGCTATTTAAGAATGGAACTTTCATAAGCATCTCAACATTTAACTTTTCAAAAATTCTCCTTCTACGTACTGGAGGGCCCGAGAGTATGGGGTTGATACTTGGCATCTTTCTCACTCTTCTGTGGTATTGAAAGCAGTGAGGACGAGATGGCAAGCCAAAGCCCTTGCTAGAAGAATCCACAACTTCTATATATTTCCACCCTGCCTTCAACTCCTTCACCTTAGAACGCCTCGGTGCTGGCGCTCAGCAAGGATAGAGCGCAGAAAGCAGCCAACCAGAATCTTCAGAAATCTGGGAAGTGATAGCGGCCATACAGCTGCTCGAACCGATTAAATAAAAAAAAACAGTGGCCCAGGTTAAAGCCACTGGACCTTCCAAAATCAGAGCGCGAAATCTGACGAGGTACTCCTGTGAAAAGATTCTCACTTTTCATTGGCTGACCCTCCCGGAGTTGAGACCTTGCCTCATTCTCATTGGTTAACGCTGCTGTCACGTCCTTTCACCACACCCACTTTGCCGCAGGCGCCCAATGAGTTTTGGGGGAGAGTGATTTACGGAGGTCGGGGGCGGGAGTCTGCGCGCAGCTAGCCTGTTTCCCCCCTTCCCGGCGCAACGGGTCCGACCCGCCCCCCAGCCCGAGGCCCCGCCCCCGCCCGGCCGGGCCCCGCCTCTCCCTCCGGAGAGGGCGGGGGACCAGGCGGCGGCCACAGCCGCAGGAATATGCTGGAAGCCGCTGGGCGGACGCCCCGGAGGTGCTGAAGGGACAGTTCCCGCCGCCGAACTTGCTCCGCGGCTGGAGGGCGCGGGCGGGTAGGGAGGCTCCAGTGCCCATTGGGCACGTGAGAGATGGAGACCATCTGGATCTACCAGTTCCGCCTCATAGTGATCGGGGACTCCACCGTGGGCAAGTCGTGCCTCCTGCACCGCTTCACCCAGGGCCGCTTTCCCGGGCTGCGCTCTCCCGCCTGCGACCCCACGGTCGGCGTGGACTTCTTCTCCCGCTTGCTGGAGATAGAGCCTGGCAAGAGGATCAAGCTGCAGCTCTGGGACACAGCGGGACAGGAACGGTTCAGGTAGGGGTGCCGGGACCCCGGAGCCCGCAGGGACCGCGCCACCCCCTCGGTCCGCCCGGGCGCCCCTTTCCTAGTCCCGGCCGCCCCGGCCCTGGTCGGGAGATTCTGGCCCTTCTCTCTCGAAAGTGCAAACACTCCCTTGTCGCTTCCCCTTTGCCCCTCCTCTTCCAGAGACGACTTCCTCCTCCGCAATTTCTCACTTCTTTCGTTGGCACCCATTTCCTGTGTCCCCTTTCTGTCTTTCCTTTTCCCCCAGAACCCGGGTCCCCCTCGCCGACCCCCTTTTCCCCAACTCTCTCTGAACCTGCATGTATTTTGATCCCCAACTCGTAGGCTCCCCCCGCTCGCTTTCCCCCAAACTCAGTGTCTCTCTCGGCGTACACCCTAATCTGGCCCGGGAGTGACCGAGCTGCTGCCCCTCTGTGCGGCCCGGGAGAACTGCCAAGTAGGGCTCCCAGATTCCTGATTGATCCCTTTAATTTAACGGCAAGTAGTGCTGCAGCCCAGGTTACTGTATGAGCTCACTGCATATCGTTCAGAGGGAGATGGATGCGGTAATGGTTTAAACACCTCACAGCACCGAATGTGTTCATCAGAAATACTGGGCCATGACCCGAGGGAACGTGTCTTGTACAGCAACTAGATGTGACACTGGCACAGCTGAGGGTTTGGTTTGGTTTGGTTTTTTTAAGGGTTGAGTTGTCTTTAGAAGTTTGTCATTTGTGCTTTGGTGAAGAAAAGGGAAATATATCCTGAGATTTGTCAGGAACTTTTACTTTATTTATAATGGATACTTAACCGTTGCAGGGTGATAATCAGAAAATACATTTCTAAATGGAGGAGGGATCCAAATGCACGGCCTCATTCTAAATGGTCACTGAGGCCCTGAAGGAAGGATTTCACAAAAGCTACTCATGTTATATAAAAAATTTTTGAAGACCTAAGTGTAAAGTGTATGCATTTCCTGTATATTTAAGACAGAACCAGATATAAAGCATGTTTTAAATTTCTAGAAGGGCACGTTTTATAGGGGAAAGTAGGGAATCTGATACATTGTAGTGGGGTTTTTTAAAGATTGCATTATCAGTTAGAACTCAGATAAGCAATAGTTTTGCCGTCCTCAGCAAGAACTCACTTTGTGAACCTCATTACCCCAAGAAGGGACTTCCCAAACATGGCTTCCCCCTGTCCCCACCCAGCAGCCCATTCCCAATGAGGTCCGCCTATTTCGGTGAGAACGTTCCAACATTTATGTTTTGGCTCCCATTCCCAGCTATGACACTGATTCGTACAGATAATAAATGAACTGCTTAGCTTGCTTATATCTTAGTTGTCCTATGTATGAAGTAGACAGATAGTTAAGGCCAGCCCTTCAAAGAGGTATTAAAAGTTACTGATTTGAATTGTACAATATCTAGAATTCCACGAAGAAAATTTTTTCCTTTTTAAGAAGCCTCTTTTAATTAAAATGTTTCAGACTTCTCATTACACTTCTGTAAAATGAAGGAGTTATCTCTAAGATGCCCTCCAGTTTATTCCATGCTAAATTTGATTGCAAATTCCTTCATTTGTGATCGCAGAGATGAACTGTTAATATATTTCATAGTCAGAAAAAAAGCATTTACTAATAGCTCTCGCTCTGCCATAATCAAAATATGTTCTTTATGCCTTAAATTTCTAGTAACTACTGGGAATTGCAACTATGAGAAACATAAGTAGCAAAATCTTACTGCATCTAATTCTTTCCTTATAAGTAGCTCCTCAATTTATTATAAGACAAGAAATTAAAGGGTAATTAATTTGTTAGATTTCAAAAAACTTGCTGCTAAATAGGTAATTGCTTTTCAATGCCTTTAAGAAGAATGCAAACAGTAATTCACTTTATATATCTTATTGAAACCAGACAGAGACACTCATAATAATGCAAGGACATTTAAGGAATGTTTGCTGACAATGAGTCATGCTTTATTTTGTTTGGCTCTTCACCAAAGATATATTCATAAATACATACATATTTCAGAAGCTATCTCCAAATACTTTCTTTTCTCTCATTTGGCAGAATGACCATAAAATTGCATTTAAAACAATCACTATTCAATCATTCTGTATTTTTCTTCAAGAAAATAAAGATACTTATTTTGAATAATAGCTATCCTTGCACTTTTTTTTTACCTTTTTTTTATTAAGGTATCATTGATATACACTCTTACAAAGGTTTTACATGAAAAACATTGAGGTTACTACATTCACCCATATTATCAAGTACCCCCCACATCCCATTTCAGTCACTGTCCGTCAGCATACTAAGATGCCACAGAGTCACTACTTGTCTTCTCTGTGCTACACTGTCTTCCTCGTGACCCCCTCCCAACACAATGTGTGCCAGTCATAATGCCACTCAATCCCGTTCTCCGTCCCACCCACACTCTTCCACCCCTCCCCTTTGGTAACTTCTAGTCGCTTCTTGGGAGTCTGAGTCTGCTGCTGTTTTGTTCCTTCAGCTTTTCTTCATTGCTATATCCCACATATGAGGGAAATCATTTGGTACTTGTCTTTCTCCACCTGGCTTATTTCACTGAGCATAATACCCTCTAGCTCCATCCATGTTGTTGCAAATGGTAGGATTTGTTTTCTTCTTACAGCTGAATAATATTCCATTGTGTATATCTACCATCTCTTCTTTATCCATTCATCTACTGATGAACACTTAGGTTACTTCCGTATCTTGGCTATAGTAAATAGTGCTGCAATAAACATAGGGGTATATATGTCTTTTTGAATCTGGGATCTTGTTTTCTTTGGGTAAATTCCTAGGAATGGAATTCCTGAGTCAAATGATATTTCCATTTTTAGTTTTTTGAGCAACCTCAATATTGTTTTCCACATCGGTTGAACTAATTTACATGCCCATCAGCAGTGTAGGAGGGTTCCCCTTTCTTCACATCCTCACCAACATTTGTTGTTCCTTGCCTTTTGGATGTTGGCCATCCTGACTGGTGTGAGGTCATATCTCATTGTGGTTTAATTTGCATTTTCCTGATAATTAACGATGTGAAGCATCTTTTCATGTGCCTATCGGCCATCTGAATTTCTTCATTGGAGAAGTGTCTGTTCAGATCCACTGCCCATTTTTTAATTGGGTTATTTACTTTTTGGGTGTTGAGGCACGTAAGTTCTTTGTATATTTTGGATGTTAACCCCTTGTCAGATAAGTCGTTTTCGAATATATTCTCCCATACTGTAGGATGCCTTTTTGTTCTACTGATGGTGTCCTTTGCTGTACAGAAGCCTTTTAGTTTGATGTCCCGTGTGTTCATTTTTGCTTTTGTTTCCCTTGCCTGAGAGAATGTGTTCAGGAAAAAGTTGCTCATGTTATATTCAAGAGATTTTTTTTTGGTATCATTAATATACAATAACATGAACAACATTGTGGTTACTAGACTCCCCACATCATCAAGTCCCCACCACATTCCCCATTACAGTCACTGTTCATCAGCATAGTATGATGCTATAGAGTCACTAGTTGTCTTCTCTGTCTCTAGTTATACTGCCTTCCTCATGTCTCCCCAACTACATTATGTGTGCTAATAGTAATGCCCCTTATTCCCCTAATCCCTCCTTCCCAACCCTTCCTCCCCAGTCCCTTTCCCTTTGGTAACTGTTAGTCCATTCTTGGGTTCTGTGAGTCTGCTGCTGTTTTGTTTCTTCAGTTTTTGCTTTCTTCTTATACTCCACAGATGAGTGAAATCTTTGGTACTTGTCTTTTTCCGCCTGGCTTATTTCACAGAGCATAATACCCTCTAGCCATCCATGTTGTTGCAAATGGTAGGATTTCTTTTCTTCTTATGGCTGAATAGTATTCCATTATGTGTATGTATGTACCACATCTTTTTTATCCATTCATCTACTGATGGACATTCAGGTTGCTTCGATTTCTTGACTGTTGTAAATAGTGCTACAATAAACATAGGGGTGCATATGTCTTTTTGAAATTGGGCTCTTGCATTCTTAGGATAAATTCCTAGGAGTGGAATTCCGGGGTCAAATGGTATTTCTATTTTTAGTTTTTTGAGAAACCTCTATACAGCTTTCCACAATAGTTGAACTAATTTACATTACCACCAGCAGTGTCGGAGGGTTCCCCTTTCTCCGCATCCTCTCCAACATTTGTTGTTGTTTGTCTTTTGTATGTTGGCCATCCTAACTGATGTGAGGTGATATCTCATTGTGGTTTTAATTTGCATTTCTCTGATGATTAGGGATGTGGAGCATCTTTTCATGTGCCTGTTGGCCATCTGAATTTCTTCTTTGGAGAACTGTCTTTTCAGATCCTCTGCCCATTTTTTAATTGGCTAATTTGCTTTTTGTTTGTTAAGGCACGTGAGCTCTTTATATATTTTGGATCTCAACCCCTTATCAGATATGCCATTTTTGGATATATTCTCCCATACTGTAGGATGCCTTTTGTTCTACTAATGGTGTCCTTTGTTGTACAGAAGCTCTTTAGTTTGATATAGTTCCACTTGTTCATTTTTGCTTTTGTTTCCCTTGCCCGGGGACATATGTTCATGAAGAAGTTGCTCATGTTTATGTTCAGGAGAGTTTGCCTATGTTTTCATCTAAGAGTGTTATGGTTTCATGACTTACATTCAGGTCTTTGATCCATTTCGAATTTACTTTTGTGTATGGAGTTAGACAATAATCCAGTTTCATTCTCTTACATGTAGCTGTCCAGTTTTGCCAACACCAGCTGCTGAAGAGGCTGTCACTTTCCCCATTGTATATCCATGGCTCCTTTATCGTATATTAATTGACCATATATGCTTAGGTTAATATCTGAACTCTCTATTCTGTTCCACTGGCCTATGGGTCTGTTCTTGTGCCAGTACCAAATTGTCTGAATTACTGTGGCTTGTAGTAGAGCTTGAAGTTGGGAAGCGAGATCCCCCCTGCTTATTCTTCCTTCTCAGAATTGCTTTGGCTATTCCGGGTCTTTTGTGGTTCCATATGAAACTTAGAACTATTTGTTCCAGTTCGTTGAAGAATGGTGTTGGTATTTTGATAGGGATTGCATTGAATCTGTAGATTGCTTTAGGCAGGATGGCCATTTTGACAATATTTCTTCCTAGCCAAAGAGCATGGGATTAATTTCCATTTATTAGTGTCCTCTTTAATTTCTCTTAAGAGTGTCTTATAGTTTTCAGGGTATAGGTCTTTCACTTCCTTGGTTAGGTTTATTCCTAAGTATTTTATTCTTTTTGATGGAATTGTTTTCCTAATTTCTCTTTCTGCTAGTTCATCATTAGTGTATAGAATGCAACAGATTTCTGTGTATTAATTTTGTATCCCGCAACTTTGCTGAATTCAGATATTAGTTCTAGTGGTTTTGGAGTGGATTCTTTAGGGTTTTTTATGTACAATATCATGTCATCTGAAAACAGGTAAGGAAGTGACTTCTTCCTTACCAGTCTGGATGCCTTTTATTTCTTTGTGTTGTTTAATTGCCATGGCTAGGACCTCTAGCACTGTGTTGAATAGAAGTGAGGAGAGTTGGCATCCCTGTCTTGTTCCTGATCTTAGAAGAAAAGGTTTCAGCTTCTTGGTGTTAAGTATGGTATTGGCTGTGGGTTTGTCATATATGGACTTTATTATTATGTTGAGATACCTGCTCTCTATAACCATTTTGTTGATTTTTCAGCATCTATGGAGATGATCATGTGGTTTTTGTCCTTGTTTTTGTTGATGTAGTGGATGATGTTAATGGATTTTTGAATGTTGTACCATCCTTGCATCCCTGGGATGAATCCCACTTGATCATGGTGTATGATCCTCTTGATGTATTTTTGAATTCAGTTTGCTAATATTTTGTTGAGTAGTTTTGCATCTATGTTCATCAGGGATACTGGTTTATAGTTTTCTTTTTTTGTGGTGTCTTTGCCTGGTTTTGGTATTAGAGTGATGCTGGCTTCATAGAATAAGTTTGGAAGTATTCCCTCCTCTTCTATGTTTTGTAAAACTTTAAGGAGAAAATGGGTATCATGTCTTCTCTAAATGTCTGATAAAATTCAGTGCTGAATCCATCTGGTCCAGGGTTTTGTTCTTGGGTAATTTTTTTATTACCAATTCAATTTCATTGCTTGTAATTGATCTATTTAGATTTTCTGTTTCTTCCTGGGTCAGTCTTGGAAGGTTGTATTTTTCTAGAAAGTTGTCCATTTATTTTAGGTTACCAAGTTTGTTAGCATGTAGTTTTTCATAGTATTCTCTAATAACTCTTTGTATTTCTGTGGTGTCCGTAGTGATTTTTCCTTTCCCATTTCTGATTCTGTTTATGTGTGTAATTCTCTTTTTTACTTTATAAGTCTGGCTACAAGTTTATTTATTTTGTTAATTTTCTTGAAGAACCAGCTCCTGCTTTCATTGATTCTTTCCATTGTTTTATTCTTCTCTATTTTATTTCTGCTCTAATCTTTATTATGTCCCACCTTCCACTGACTTTGGGCCTTATTTGTTCTTCTTTTTGTACTTTCATTAATTGTTAGTTTAGACTGTTCATTGTGTATTATTTCCTGAGGTAAGCCTGTATTGCAATATACTTCCTTCTTGGCACCGCCTTCACTGTGTCCCACAGATTTTGCAGTGTTGTTTTTGTTTTCATTCATCTCCATATATTGCTTGATCTGTGTTTTTATTTGGTCATTGATCCATTGATTATTAGGAGCATGTTGTTAAGCCTCCATGTGTTTGTGGGCTTTTTTTGTTTTCTTTGCATAATTTATTTCTAGTTTCATACTTTTGTGGTCTGAGAAGCTGGTTGGTACAATTTCAATCCTTCTGAATTTACTCAGGCTCTTAGTGTGGCCTAGTATATGATCTATTCTTGAAAATGTTCCATGCGTAGTTGAGAAGAATGTGTATCCTGCTGCAGAGTTCTGTAGATGTCTGTTAGGTCCATCTGTTCTAATGTGTTGTTCAGTGCCTCTGTCTCCTTATTTTCTGTCTGGTTGACCTGTCCCTTGAAATGAGTGGTGTGTTGAAGTCTCCTAAAATGAATGCATTGTATTCTATTTCCCCCTTTAATTCTGTTAGTATTTGTTTCACATATGCAGGTGCTCCTGTGTGGGGTGCATAGATATTGGTAATAGTTATATCCTGTTGTTGGGCTGACCCCTTTGTCACTATGTATTGTCCTTCTTTGTCCCTTGTGACTTTCTTTGTTTTGAAGTCTGTTTTGTCTGATACGAAAACGGAAACTTCTGCTTTTTTCTCCCTATTAGTTGCATGAAATATATTTTTCCATCCCTTCACTTTTAGTCTGTGTATGTCTTTGGGTTTGAAGTGAGTCTCTTGTATGCAGCATATAGACAGGGCTTGTTTTTTTATCCATTCAGTGACTCTATGTCTTTTGATTGGTACATTCAGTCCATTTACATTTAGGGTGCTTATCAATAGATATGTACTGATTGCCACTGCAGGCTTTAGATTCATGGTTACTAAAGGTTCAAGGATAGCTTCTTTACTATCTAACAGGCTAACTTAACTCACTGAGTACGCTATTTCAAACAGATTCTAAAAGTTCTTTTTTTTTCCTCCCTTTTCTTCTGCCTCAATTCTTATATATTAGGTATCATATTCTCTACTCTTTGTGTATCCCTTGACTGACTTTGGGGGTAGTTGATTTAATTTTGCATTTGCTTAGTAATTAATTGGTCTAGTTCTTTTACTGTGGTTTTATTTTCTCTGGTGACAGCTATTTGGCCTTAGGAACACTTACATCTATAGCAGTCCCTCCAAAATACACTGTAGAGATGTTTTGTGGGAGGCAAATTCTCTCAAATTTTGCTTATCTTGAAATTTTTTTATTCCCCCTTCAAATTGAAATGATAATTTTTCCGAGTAGAGTATTCTTGGTTCGAGGCCCTTCTATTTCATTTCATTAAATATATCATGCCACTCCTTTCTGGGCTGTATTGTTTCTGCTGAGAAGTCTGATGATACCTTGATAGGTTTTCCTTTGTATGTAGTCTTTTTTCTCTCTCTGGCTCCTTTTAATACTCTGTCCTTATCCTTGATCTTTGCCATTTTAATCATTATATGTCTTGGTGTTGCCTTCCTTGGTTCCCTTGTGTTGGGAGATCTCTGCACCTCCATGGCTTCAGAGACTATCTCCTTCCCCGGACTGGGGAATTTTTCAGCAATTACTTCCTCAAAGACACTTTCTATCCCTTTTTCTCTCTCTTCTTCTTCTGTTATCCCTATAATGTGAATTTGTTCCATTTCAATTGGTCACACAGTCCTCTCAATATTCTTTCATTTCTAGAGATCTTTTTTTCTCTATATGCCTCAGCTTCTTTGTATTCCTCCTCTCTAATTTGTTTCATTTACTGTCTCTTCTACTTCATTTAATCTGCTTTTAAATCCCTCCATTGTATGTTTCATATCAGGTACCGTATTTTTCAAAGTTTCTATCTCTTTCTTGAATTCCTCCCTGAGTCTTGCATATTCTTCTGTAGCTCTGTGAGCATGTTTATGATTTTTATTTTGAAATCTCAATCTCTTCCAGGTAGATTGGTGAGTTCAGTTTCTGTTGGCCCTTTTTCTGGTGTTTGTGGGATCTTGGTTTGAACCAGGTTCCTTTGATTTTATATTTGTAGGTGGCACCCTCTGGTGCACAGAAGGTCTACTCTCTAGAGCTGCTCAGCCCCTGGAGCGATGGCAGCGGTCGCAGGCAGGTGCCTGCCGGGAGGAAAGAGCTCTTTCCTGTTTCCTGGCTGTATTGCCTGCCTCCACTGCGAGGGCCTGTGGGCCAAGTATGTAGGGAGGAGGCTCTGTGCCACACACTTGTAGCTGCCATAGGCACAGCCGCCCTCTGGCTAGCCTGTCGCAGTGGTGGGGGCATCCTGTTTGCAAGCTACTGCCAGCCGGGAGGAAGGAGCGGCTGGCTGTGTCGCGGTGGGAGGCCCCAGAGCTGCGTTGCCAGCCAGGGGGATGAGTGCCTGAAGCTCCTGAAAGTTCCCAAACTGTTCACCTGAATATGCTAGGACAATTTTGTTCACCTGTCCTTTCTCCTGAGCAGCAAGCTCTGTGCAATCCTTGCCCCTTTAGCAGCCCTCTCACTGTTGGGGAGTCTCTCAGAGTGCCCGTCTTTTGTTCCAGAGTGGCCAGTTGTGGGTACCTGTTCTCCACAAGTGCCTGGAATTGCATCCTCTCTGGATATTCTGCCTGTCTTAGCTTTCCACCTGCACTAATCTCCAGAGCACCATGTAATGTAGGTTCATGCTGCCAGGGCAGATCTCCAGGGCCAGGTGTTCAGCAGTCTTAGGCCTCCACCCCCTTCCTGCTCCATTTTTCTTCCTTCCGCCAGTGAGCTGGGGTGGGGGAAAGGCTTGGGTCCCACTGGATCTTGGCTTTGGTACTGTACCCTTTTCCATGACATCTGCTCTTTTCCCCAGATGTAGGCAGTCTGTTGCAGCATTCTTTCCTGTTGCTCTTTCAGGATTAGTTGTATTTGCTATATTTTCGTAATATATTTGGTTTTAGGAGGAGGTTTTTGTCTCACTTCTCATGCCACCATCTTTAAGCCCTCTTTTCTGCCTTTTACCCTTGCAGTTTTATTTCATAGAAAGCTACTATAGTTCAGGAAACTATATTCTTGTATTAGTCATAATCATATCTTTAGTAATTTGTGGGAAATTTTATGTTTGGAGATATATTGGTGCTTTGATATAGACTAGCAATAAAGAACTTACTTTAGACATCTAAGGGTATAGCTTGAAAGCATAAACAAATGTTTTACAAAATAACAAAATAGTGAGCTGATAATTATGACCATAATTAGCCTTAGTTTTTATCCTCCTCTCCCCACCCCTCACACCCTAGCCCCACCTCCTCCCCAGCCAGTTTTATTGAAATATAAAAGCCTTAGTTTTCAATGTTCAAATTAACATATGCTAATAGATAATAACTATTTGCAAAAGATAAAAAGGAACAAAATCAAAGTGAAAAAAGTTTACAAAAATAACATATGTGAGCATACAGTAAGTACCTTGGAGGTATTGTGTGTTAGGTTCCAAGAACCACTGCAATAAAGAAAACATTGCAATAAAGTGAGTCAAGTGAATTTTTTGGCTTCCCAATGCATATAAAAGTTGTGGTTACAGTATAGTGTAGTCTGTTAAGTGTGCAATAGCATTATGTCTAAAAAATACAGTGGATATACCTTAATTTAAAAATACTTCATTACTAAAAAATGCTAACATGTGAGCTTTCAGCAAGTCATAATCACCGATCACATGTCACCATAACACATATAATAATTGTGAAAATGTTTGAAATATTGCGAGAATTTCCAGCATGACACAGATGCAGGAAGTGAGCAAATACTGTTAGAAAAATGGGGCCCATACACTTGCTCAGTGCAGCGTTGCCACAGACCTTCAATTAGTAAAAAATACAGTTTTTGCAAAGCCAGTAAAACAAGGTATGCCTGCACCATAAATTGTAATAGAACACTCAAATGTCCAGCTTTTATTATTAACAGTACATCTTAGGATAAATGATTGCTGGGGCCTGCTGGCAGGAGTCGAACAATTCCTGAGTGGGGGCGTCGGGCTGTATATACAAGACCACAGGAGGGCAAACTGTCTGGTGCAGAATGCAGAATGCAAAGAAGCTTTATTCTGGCATGGCTTATATACACCTGAATTGCCTACAGAATAGATTCACACACCGTTCTCAAGGACCTTAATTCAATCACTTAAGTATTGCCCACAGATCAATACAATAGGACATTATCGAATACTTATGTCACATCCGCCTGGGGACATCTGGTCCAGGTGGCTGGCCTTGAGATAAGACCTCCCTGCATTCCTGAGATACTTGTTCCTGGAATTTAGGAACTTTTCAAGGTTTCTTTCAGAGTCAGGCCCGGTTCAGGCCTTAGATGGAGACTAGGCACAAAAACACAATCAGTCCTGTCCTGTACTCTTGCTCCTTCTGTCCCAACCACTCTCCACAAATGATAAATTGCTGTATTAAGGAGAATCAAAATTACAGTGACTTCGTTAAAGACGGAAGTTTATTTTTCTCTTGTGTAACAATCTCAAGGTAAATGGTCCACATTGGTAGAGTGGCCCAGCTGCAGACCATCATTTAGGTACCGTCCCTCTTATTTATTTTCCATCTCCAGGACATTATCATCACCTTTGTTGACACTGTATTCCAGCTAAGGGGAAGGGGAAAGAAAATATCTAATCAAGCAATGTTCCTTTTAAGCAAGACAGGCCAACATGGTACAGACTGCTTCAGCTCTCAATTCACTGAGAAGAATTAGTTACAAGACCACACTTAGACTAGCCTCCCATGTGCCCAGGAAAAAGAGAAGATGGATTTGGGTGTTGTGGGGGAAACTAGCAATCAACCACTTTTAATTTTTAATCATCAAAATGAAAGGCATTTAGCAGGAAAGGAAATAATATTGTTTAACAGTGTTGATAAGGATAAATGTTAGAAGGACTAGAAATAGAGCATCAAATGTAAGAATATAAATTTTGAACTTTTCCCATAAAAAGCACTTATAGCAATATGAAGATGTAATGAGATAAAGAAATAATAATGTTGGCTGTAGTAGGAAACCTCAAGGCCTCAAACGAGATTTGGCCTCTTACTTCATGTTGTCTGACCTTTGGGGTGATACAGTTACAGCCACTGATTATAAAGCTCAGAGAATTATGTTCTGCTGGTACAGTGCTCCTTAGACATGTTTTGCAGAACACACATCCCTTGTGACTCCTTTAAAAAGATGGATTCTATGATCAAATAAGTTTGGAAATCCCTGTATTCCATGTAACACTTTGTTAGAAATTCATGTCAAAGGCTCTAAGAAGTAATGCAGCAAAGAAACCTGTTTAACTTTGATTAAACTAGCATTTCCCAAACTATTTGAGGGGCTATTTTTAAAATGTGAAAGTCTATATATAGTAACTAATGTTCTAAGGAGTGTAATTTGGGAGAAGCTTCCTTGATGAGTTACTTTAGTCACATTCTTTGATCAGAACCACTAAACTTTGAGGTTTGGAGCAGTGGAAGACTTATAGACATTAGGTAACTGGCTAATTAACTTAGAAAAGGGCTGTAAGCACTAAGCTCTCTCCACCACCCCATCCCAAAAAAACTGAGGGTGGCCACTAATTAATACCCTTAAAAGTCCTGGGCCTCTCCCTAACCCTCTGCCTGCCTCTTCATCTGTTTTCCTGTGGTTTCTTTTCTACTGTGTGTCTCTCTCTTCCCCATTTGTCTTACCGTCCTTCAGCTTCTTATTTTTATTTTTATTTACTACTTTTGTCTGTCTGTCTCTATTCATAGTTTCCTCCCACCTGCCATCTCTTTCTTCTTCCTTTTTATTTTAATGTCTCTTACTCTCTCATTTCTTTTTAGCTTATCTCTCCTATTTATCCCTCTGGCTCCCTTATGTCTCTGTCCCTTCAAAACATTCATATGAAGTTAATGTTCAGAAGTGGTTTAGTTTATGTTCTCTGGTCTTAATTTTAAAAGCAAGCAACATGAACATTTTTGTATTTCTCCATAAAAGATTTTTTTTAAATGCCTGAATTGTTTTGTTTTGTTTTTTAAGGGCCTCATCCCCCGCCCTCTTTGTTGTGGTTTATGGTCAATAGAAAAGAATTTTCTGATCCTGGATTGGCAGGTTCATAATTGCATCGGTAACAGAGCAGAGGCTGTTCACCATTAAGTGCCATAATCATTTCAATCTGCTCTATTTTCAAGTTATTAAAAGCAATAGAAAGCTAAGCTGTATTTATACAGAGTAATCAGATAATATATTTTGGTTAAAATTATGTGTGTAGTGAGTAACAAATCTAGCCAAAGTAGTTTGGTTAATAGGGAATAAAATATGAATGATCCAGATCTCATGAAAGACAAAAGCTCACTGAACATACAGGTGTCTGGAAAGATGAAAAGTCCAACAACAAGAGTTTGTGGGTTTTCCTGGTCTATTCCATTCTCCAACTCTGGCTCCCAGATCTCTCAGTCTCTGGGCCTCTTATTTAAATAATCCTTGAAAGAAAAAAAAATATCTCACTGGGTGCTTGACAATATCATTGGCTACCAGTGAATCAGCTGCCCCACAATAAGGTTATTAAGGTACAAATACATATAATACAAATGTACTATAATGCAAACATACTAGGTATGTATTATGGGTCATACAATTCAAATGTATCTGTAAGGTCTACTTTGTGGGAAAAGAAACTCACAGAAGGAAGAAGTAAGCAGTTCACCCTTAAAAGTATCTATTTTATGGTTTTTCAGAGTAAAATGGTATGTAAGAATGAGCTGGCATCATTTCTGACAAGTATAGCAGACTGTGAAAAGATACCTATGGAGCCAAGTGTGTTTTATACTCTAAAGATTATTTTCATTCTCCACTCGGGGCATTTAGACCATTCTGAGTGATTGCATAGTCAGTAAGTCAAGAAATTAGCCAGTAATTTGAAGAACTTATTATTGTTTTTCTTAATTTCTTTTTTTCTTCAATAAGTCAATTGATTTAGCATATGTAGCCACAACCTCAATGCTGCATTGATGTATGAACGTTTACTCATCCTAAAGTAAACTGGATATTGTACACCAGATGTCTAAGGGCCCTGGGCCAGCAGTAGACAAAATTGCAAAATGGGCAAAGCTGATTCTTGGGGCCTCTTTGGGGCTTTCCCACTTTTCTTTGCTTCTGTTTTTGGGTGGTGAGAGACCTTGACCAATCTATCCCTTCTATTCCCCTTGACATCTCAACCAAAAAGCCATCCCTTAGTAGACCATCTTAGCTTCAAAGATAGAAGTAACTGAGTAATGAAGACACCCAAATTATTCATGGTTGAAAATAATTTAATAAGGGTCCTGCCAAGAGTATTTATATTCTAAAAGAGGATGATCTCCTAGAGAGTAAATGCCTCATTTTGACGTTTCCCTGTTTGGCAGAGTTATAGATATGTGATTGATGGTTAGAATTTCCTCTCATCATGCTACAGTGATGACCACCTATATTGCCAAATTGGCCCCACATTTAACTTTCAAAACAAGGTAGAGAAGACATTTTGAGTACATGAGTCATCACAATAAAGTTTTCACATGAGTGCTTTGGTCAGAGAGAAGGTGGGGCTTGGGGACGTAGAGGGAGAGATGAAATTTTTAGCCACTTTCAGTCAATTTGGCTAGCATACAAAAATTTCTTGACAACTTACCTTCCGCAATCACATTACTTAAAATTTTAAATAAGAACTTCTTGGAATGATCGAGAATATTTAATTTGGTACATTAAGAGCCAGTTATTCTTAGCCTAGCTGTGTTAGAAGGAATCTCCTTCCCTGCTCTATCAAGCAGTGGAACAAAAGGTAAACCACTCAAGGGATATTAAGGTACAACACACACACAACCAGGGGCATCAATATTACTTTAATAAGAATTTTAATTCTTTCTAAAGTAAAATACCTACAGTCTATACTTCATGATTTCAATAAATCTACCTCTAAATATCAGTAACCTTTAACCAATTCTAATAGTATATAACTTATGGAAGTTCACTTTAAAAATTGCTACCTCACACAATCTACCTGGCTTATACTGAAACGCCTTTTATAGTAAAAACCATCATTTTCTGAAAGGAATCACTTTATACAATAAAATACTGGTCTGACTTACCAGGAGTTCCCAAAAAATGTGAAGCAAGGGTCAAAGTATGTTTTAAATTTAAAAGTATAGTTTAAGCTGTGAACGTTTTCAAAATATAGATAGTTCTGTATATAAGTTTGAGTAAATGTTGATGGTAGTTCAGTTTAAAATCTTGTGTTCTCTTAAACATGCTTGAAATGTAGTGAAGTTTTTCTGTTTTCCTTCCTATGGTAATGATTCATTTTTAATTTAGGAACTCATTAAATTAAATTACTTTTATTACTGGCATTAAGTCTTTATAAGACTATTCACTGATATCAATAGGTAGGATATAAAGAAGCCATCAAAAATATCTCAGTGCCAAAACATATTGAGGTAAGGGAACAGAGATTTCTCTCTCAGGCTTGTTTCTACTTCACTAATATGGTGAGTTTAACAGAAGTCATGTATGAAAGGTTTTTATCAAGCCATGCTCAAAAGGCTATGAGTGACTCTTCCTGGCAAAATGTGATCCTTTTCTGTGCCTGTTATTTTTTTCTACTTATTGTATGATTGGTCATAACCTCTCTTTAAATTACTTTCCTATACTAGGAATGTTAAAAATTGTATTTCTTCTGATACTTTAGCCTGTCCAAATTTATTTCCTTTTCATAGGACTTAGTGTGCTATGGCCTGAAATAGATAAGGCCAAAGGATAGCCTTAATAGCAGACTCCTATCTCAAAAATACAAAAGAATAGTGTGTGGCCCAAGTTGAACGCTCTTCTCTGAGAATAGGTCAAGAGAGAATACTGCAAACGAAGTTAAATAGATATTCAGAACTTCCTGACATTATGAAAAATGATTATAGATTCTCAAATTCTAGGCATTGCCTCTCATTTTTCCTCACAGTAGCTTTTTTCAAAGTGATATTAATAGGTGTAATCTGAGAAAGGGGTTCCTTGATCATATAGTTTTGGGAAGGCTGAGTCAGTGCAGGATTTCTCAGAGCTTTTAATATATGAATATACTAATACACATTTTGAATCCCCAAGGTAGATATATATTTCCCAGCCCAGAGTTCTTTTACATAGAGCATTTTGGAAATCAGTAGATGGATAGAGTGCTTTAGGAACCAATACTTCAAAGAAAGAGTGGCAGTTCCTTAAGTTTTAGAGATACATTTGAGAACCTCGCAGAGTTTCTTCTCATATGATTCTCTATGTCATTTTTGCTGGTGCTTCTGGATGATTTCATCAGGAGTCCATTTTAAAACTTGATTACTATATTTTCGGAAAATATCTACTAGCCCTTAAGAGTCCCTTGATTTTTGTTACCTCACTCAAAATGAAGAGGTTTATCTTCCTGCCTGGCTTTTAGCCACTTACACACTCTTACGCAGATCATGCATTTGTTTTAAAAACAAAACCATCCAGTTAGTATTACTAGGAAAACTGGAAAAAAGATGAACAAATAGATGAAACTTAATAATTTTAGATTCCTTAGCTATGAGAGGGCTATGGAAAGGCTATGGGAGAGCAAAAGTTAATGAAGCAAGTTTGGGGTGAAATTTAAGAATGAGATTTGATAGGATAGTCTCTAAACAGAGAATTAAAAGAAGAGAACGTATAATTAATTGTATAGCAGAGGAAAATTGGAGATGAGGAAAATCAGTGATAGATAGATTGAAACCAAAGTCCAGGAAAGTGAGGGGGAAGAGACACATGAAAGAAGCTGCAGAGGTCAGCCATGCTGTGGTCCACATGCTGGCCATTTTCGTGGATAAGTAACTGCAGCCATAGGACTGGGAAGGAACAGAGATGATCTGATGCAAGTCTCATTTTTAAAATAATACAATTATTGTTCAGAGAGGCTTTGACTTGTCCCAGGCCTCCTAGTTCATTAGTGGTTTGCAAGAGCCCAGTTCTCTTAACGCTCCATTCAGTGCTCTTTCTGCAACACCAGGCCTCCTGTCATTGTTGAAGAGTTGTATTGACACATTGTGCATTTTCTATCCTGAAAACTATGCTGTTTCCACAACTGTCCCCTGCTCCTGCCACTCCATCTCCATCTCTGTAGACCCAACTTAATTACTATGTCCACCCAAACCATTATTTTATTTCATTTCAGAAAACAAAAGGGGAGCTGGCTTCACCCAACAGCTGCAGTACTGATACCTGATAGCATCTACATGTGGCTGCAGTGCCACTATCCCTGCCCTCATGCGGTTCTCAGGGACTGCACTGGCTAACAGGAATCAGCCTGCCACCGCAGTGGAGAAGTGTGTTTGAAGGACCCTGCCTTGTTAGACAAGGAGAGGTGTTGGGTTCGGGGCAAAACTATAAGCAAATACTGTATATGGTGTACTAAAGTTTTATAAGTACTAGGCAGTAGCTTTCTGATCCTTAAATGCTGCCCCCATTTTTTTCTGGAGAAGCTGAAATCAACCAGGACACATATTTACTTGTGGAGATCCATGTGTTTATTTAGCTTAACTATATATCAGATATAAAAATAAAAAAGATATATGTGGTGGGGACTTGATAATGGGGGGAATCTAGTAATCACAATGTTGTTCATGTAATTGTATATTAATGATAACCAAAATAAAAAATAAATCAATCAATACATAAGATAGAGTCTCACATTCAAGGTCCATGCTGTCTCCATACTGGGTAGAGTTCAGATTATATTGCTGTAACAGAGAGTCTGCCCAAATAAGGCCCCTTAAATAGCATAGAACTTTGTTTCTCTCTCCTATAGTAATAGTCCAGAATGGGCAGCTCTGGGCTGCCATGGTAGCTCTGCCTCAATATCAGTTTTCAGGATTCCCTAATCACTGCCATTTTCTAGCAAGCAAGAAGGAGAAAGAGGAAACCTAGGTTAAATGGCTTCTTCAAGTAGGTGAGCTTCAGACTGCGTGCATCACTTCCCATGCCCCATTGGTCCACTGACCCCGACTTCATTTCATGACCATAACTAATGGCAAGAGAGCTGGAGGATTTGGTCTATGAGTTGCTATGTGCCAGTCAAAACTTAAAGAGTTTTATTACTACAGGAAAACAAGGATTGATACTGAGGAAATATTAAAAGTCTTTCTCACAGACTCATGGCAAAAAAATGTAACAGTCATCATCAATAATTTCAGTAAGGACTGGTAAGTACTAACATGAGTTCCAATGGCAGAACAAAGGGAGGAATCGTCATCTGTGCCTAGGGAGCAGGCTAGTTTCAGAGGATGAATCCCGAAAAGGCACAGGGATATATCAACAGTAAAAGAAATAACAATAGGAAACAACAACAATAGAAAAAGAAATGGCATCCAGTAATGATAGAAGATTGAACACCTATATCTATTTTAGCTTTTTTTTCCTGAAACCTCACTAAGGTGACGATAGGTTTGTTTTCTGTTTTAACCATAAACCCTCAAAAACAAGAGTAGGTGAGGAGACAACAGAAACACTGTTTTGGAAGCAGGAAAACAGATGGAGGAGCAGTGAGTGAATTAGCAGATTCAAGAAAACTGACTTCTAAGCTAGTGGTGGAAAAAGCTAAAAACCACCCCAGTTTATATACCATTGAGCCCCCTAAAGACTCAGGAAATGGTGGCACCAGATACTTCTGAAGGGGGAGTGCTAAAAGAAGGATCATTGATTGTCGGTCTGTTTTAAAAAGATTGGATTATCACATCCCCTTCACCATTCCACACGCCAGACTTCCTCTCCCTGTACATTGGCACAAAAACTAGAAATTTATTATTTGAAAAGGGTTAAACATAGAATCTCTGACTGGAAGACCAGGCATAATTGAATTTGAGGTCCTTTATTGAGTGAATGTATGCATGTTGGCTGTTAAGACTACCCCACTCAGACCCCAGAATGTTGGCAGTCAGGACTTCTCCCTTCAATCAGGACATTAGTGAAACCATTTCTGAAGAATCTGACCAGGCCAAGAGGAAGGACTTAAGATCCCAACATTACGGTTTCCTCCACTAAGTGATCCAGCCTGATTATTTTACAGTGGGGATTTTAGTCTCTGAAAGATTACGAGAAATAGCAGTAAATCTGTAATATGAAACCTAGAGACCAAAAAAGCAACCAGAGAAACAAACTTGATGAGGGAATGTTAAAACAAAAATAAAACTCTCTTTGATTTCCTCAGAGAAATAATAGAAAATATTATAATCAAAAAAGAACAAGATACAATTTCAGAAAAAGAATATTCTGAGAACAAAAGAGCTTTTGGAAACACAGAGAAAATATAAAACACTCAGTTGAGGAAATCTCTCAAAAAGTAGGACAGAAAGACAAAGACTTAGAAAATTCTGAAAAAGCACTTTAAAAAATATTGAGGACCAGTCCAAAAGGTTCAATACACTAGCACCAGGCATTCCTGAGAGAGAGGACAGAGAGAAATTGTCGGTGAAGCAGTTCAGGAAAATTTTCCAAGCTCTAGGGACTGAATGTTTAGATTAGAAGGGCCTAGCACAATAGAGGAAAGTAGACACATTCTAAGGCACTTTGTCATGAAATTCCAGAACACTGGGGCCGCAGAAAAGTTCCTACAAACTTCCAGAGTTGGGGGGGAATAAAAACAGGTCATGAAAAAGTTTAGGAATCAGATTGACTTCAGACTCCCCCGAACAATAATGGAAGCTATAAGGCAATGGAGAAATGACTTCAAAATTCTGAAGGAATTCTGTATCTGACCAAACTGCCATTCAACTGTGAGACCAAAGATCAAACATCCAAGATTTCAAAATACTACCTCATGCATCTTTTTTAGGAAGCTGCTTGGGGATATGGTACACACCCACGCACATAAGGGACAAGATCAGGAATGAAGAAAACAAAGAATACAAGGAACAGGAGATCTGCCTTTGGAGAAGGGCAAAGCAAATACCCAGGTAGATGATAAGGGAAATCCTAGGGTGATGTCTTGGCTGCAGATACCAAGGACAACAGGCCAGATTGGAGCAGGGCCAAAGGTTGTAGGAGAGACCTCAGGAAGCTGAAATTGATAGAAAAGCTAATGGGAACGAACTTCTTAAAAGAAGGCAACTGGCAGAGTTTGGGATTGGATTATTGAGAACTACTTGGAAAATTCAGGAAAAAGAAAAAGATTTGGTAGAGACTTTGTGTGCTCACTCATATCTGATGATTGTTTTCTTCTGGACACATGGGAGGAATATATTTCCCTTCCCCCTCACTCTTAGAATTGCATGACTAATTATGGCCAGTGGATTTAAGCAGAAGTCACATGCAGTGGTTTTAAAATACAGTCCAGATTCTTTAACATTCCTCCAATCGAGAAATGAGTTGTGTGTTACTGCAGCATAACCTGGCCTATCTTAACTAATACAGAATATTAAAACTGTATAGGATATCAGAATGTGTTCATTGCTGCAGAGGACTATAGATGATAAAAGAATAGAGTGTGCTGATGGTTGGTCATAAAGGAGAATAAAAGGTGGTCACAGGAATCGATTCACATATTCAGAAAGAGAATATAGCCCATGAGGTCTTGTCAGTATTATATATAACCTCCAGAACCACATACTTGGTTTTTGATGGAAAGACCCTGGAATTTTACAAAGAAAAAGAATACTAATATTTCTATGTATAAAGAAAGGTATCCTAAGTTACAAGCTCCATGTTTTAGAATCTTAGGCAGGGCAGGGACTGTTAAGAGTCAGGACTGATAAAAGGAGGACAGAGACTTGTGTTTGAGTCTCTTGAAAGCCATCCTAGGGGGCTGGATTAGAAGGCAAGTGAAGCACGTAAATGAGGCATCAACACAGTGACTGTTCCCAGAATGGCAGGAGCAATGTAATGTGAGGGTGAAAACAGACATCCACAAGGCTAATGCTTTCATAGGCTGCTTGGTGCCAACTGCCTTTGGCATCCAAGTGCTTCTATCCTCTAAGTGCCTATTTTACCATTGGCAAAGACCACAAGAAGGGGATTTCCAGGACGGAACATCTGTTTCATTTCCCGAAGTCAGTCAGCAAGTACTCTATGTTTTGTTTCTTTTTTTAAGAAGCTTGAGCACATAACAAAGTTCATAGGCAGAGCATCTAACATCTGTAGAATTTTGCCACTTTGAGGTAATATTTTATATACAAGTAACTAACTAGCATAATCTTGCGCATTCCAAGCCCTATGGACTTTGGGACTTTTGTCCTTCCTAAGACAACAGCATCTTGTTTCTAGGAAACTAGATAACTGTTTAATTGCAGGTATCATTTACATTTTTTAGGATCTCAATTATCATGTCATTTGTGTCAGAAAAAATTCCAAATTCCCCAAGGTATATCATTCCCACTTAATTGCTTTGCTCATATACTAAGTAATCCATTGTAGATGTAAGCAAACTTCAGTGCTCTCAATATCACTTGTCTACATATTTTTTCGGGGAAAAAAAACTAAACAGTTAAAAATGTTTGCATAGGCAAGGCAGCCATTTTTCTTTTCTATTCTAAAGCAAACATACATGTAAGAATAAACTTTGTGGATGAAAGAAGAAAATGTGGTATATACCTACAATTGAATATTATTCAGCCATAAAAAAAGAAGGAAATTCCGCCATATGGTACAACATGGATGAACCTTGAGGACATTATGCCAAGTAAAATGAGCCCATCACAAAAAGATGAGTGATTTCAGTTATATGAGGTATCTGTAGTAGTCAGACTCTTAGAAGCAGAAAGTGGAGTAGGTTGCCAGAAGCTGGGAGGAGAAGGAAATGAGGAGAGGCTTCTCAGTGGGCCTGGAGTGTCATGCAAGATGAAAAACTCCTAGAGCTCCGCTGTACAGTATTGTGTTTACAGTTAATAACATCCTGTGCACTTAAAAATTTGTTAAGAGGCTAGATCTTATGTGTGTTTTACCACAATAATTTTTTTAAAGAATGAATTTTGGCCTAGTAAAACTATGCTGGAAGTTATATAAAATATTTGCAGCTTTGTTTGGTTTTGCTGTTTTCTTACAAAATACATGCAGACTCTGTCAATCAGGTCTTTGGTTGCCAGCAACAAAACCAACCTGAGGACCTTAATCAAAAATGAAAGGTACTGGAGCATGTCTGAGGCACAGAGACCTGATGGGGAGCTGTAAGAACCAGACTTGGGATGAATGAAAGGGCCCCAGGAGCTCTGCAGAGCGAGACCCGCAGGAAGCCAGTGTGGCCCTCAGGCTGCCATAGCCACTTTTTTGCCTGGTTCACCCACTGCCACAAGAAGCCCCAGGTGGCCAGTTGGCAGTCTCAGCTAATTCCATAGAAGCATCGTGGGGTTCTCTAGGGAAGGCATTTCACTGTTGGATACTAAAACTTTTATATCAGCAGAGTTCAGAGTCACAGGGATTAGAAAGCAACAAAAAAATTTAGTAACTCATTCAGTGCAATTGTGAGAGACACCATCACCCCACTTTCACCCCTTGTGGCCCATTCCACAGCTTCTGTTTACGGGACAAAACCCCACCTCCTCTGTTCTGTACTAGTTCAGAACATAAACATCCTAAAGGATCATGCCAAAATAGTCCAAGGTGTCATCACCTGGACATGGGCATAACGAGTCTTTACAGTCCATTCCAGTTTCATAGGGCCAGATGCCTCTAGGTGATGGTGACATGCGTAGATCAGTGAAACCCGTGATATCAGCCCACTTCCCTACCTCTTCCTCTGCTATAAGAAATCTTTGGTCTGTAGCAGTGTGTGGGATACTGTGATTATGTAGAAGGCATTCCATAAATCTATGGATGGTGGTGCTAGCATGATTTGAGTGTCCATTACAGTGACGGCATATCAGTGTCACCTCCCCCAGAATAAGATACTATCCAGGGTGTCAGTAGCTGCTGGAAAATTGGATATTAAGCAATGACAGTCCAGAGAAGAAAAAATCTGAATGCAGTCACAGCCTCCATCCCTCTACCATGACCACTTTGAGTCTAAACTGGGGTAAAAATACTGATAACTATAGGACATCTTGTTTCATTAATTATTAGAAACTCCTCCACAGAGGGGGTTTTTGGTAAATATTCACATAGGATACAAGTATTCACATGCTCTAAGACAAATTGACATACCTCTTCCCCAAACTCATCATCAATCCTCCAATTAAGTTTTTTCCAACTTGCTAAACCCTTAGCCTCTGCTTATGAATTGGTTAGAGTCCAGTGATAATCCTTACCTACATGTCTCCATCTCTTCCTCTGGAACAAGTACCACCAGAAGTACAACACATGGGGCAGTCCTCTCCTTCACTGACCTTCATGTCCACTGTTGAATGGGGCTGGCCAATACCAGCATGTTGTTTAAAGCCATCTGTAAACTGACTTCAGTTTTTTCCTCTTTAATTGCAGGAAAAGGCCATAGGTGGAGAGGGTGCTGCAGGAGTTGGCATGCTCATGTGTAAGCCTCATTACCCCAGGTCCCCTCAGGTTCCGTCCATTATTTCCTATAGTATGACTTCTGCAGGGTGACAGAGTTGCGGCCTGGTGCATTAATGAACACTTAGCTCTTAATGAGCACTCAGGTTGCCCAGTCACTTGGTGTTCCACAGCCAAGCATGTAGTCCCTTTCAAAGGCAGGTTGTAAGCCAAGAATTATTTCTCAAAAAGTGTAATAGCTCTTGATAAAGAGGGCGTGCCTTTATTTCAAAATGCCGCTCCTGTAATTGTCCAGTGGAACCTTCCCTCAGGCCTGATCGAGCATCCAAGTCTGTTATAGGCACTTCAGGAGGCACCATTAGATCTGTTGGACCATGGGCCAATTGACAAAGTTGCTTGCATTATAGCTTGGACCAGCTGGAGGGAATTCTCTTGCCTCCACCCCATTTAAAGCTGGTAGTCTTTTGGGTCTCCCACTAATGGGTCAGAGAAGTACATCCAAATATTATATGTGTCCTCCAAAATTCAAAAAGGTCCAGCAGTATTATGCTGCTGCTTAATAGGGGGCAGAAGATACCACAATTTATCTTCTTTGGAGAGGTCTCACCAACATGTCCCAGATTAAGTGGTCCCCCTCTCTCAGAAAACTTAACAGAGATTACTGGCTAATGTGTTTTCATGGGATATATATTTAGGATGAATATGTGTATATTTGGATACATTTATATGGATAAATTGAACATATATCCACCCATCTGCAATACTGACATGCTCATGGCACCTCAGTGACTTTGGCATGAGAATGTTAACACATTAGCGATAGATCTAATATGGGGTAACTTTCTATTTTTGCACTGCTAGCATCTCCTTCTCTCAAGTTTCCTCACTCTCTCTGCCATTTCTCCTGTTTCCCCAAGAGCTGTATTCATGGCTCTTAACCAAATCAACCATTCATTCACCCGCTAGCAATGTACTGAGTGCCCACTACATGCTAGGCATTTGAGAACCTCTGGGTGTTCAGTGATGAGCATAGAAAATGGTACCTTCCTGCCTCTCACAATTCACAAACCAATATCATGGTCCAGGAAATGGAAAGGAGAAGAAAAGCATGCTATGGAGGAGTACTATACTTCAACACACAGTGATTTTGTCCACCAGCCTTAGAAATAAACTCTTAATGAAACCGAGCAGCCATTTTTCCTTTATGGAGAAATTTATTAAGAGGGGTACAGCGTTGTCTGCTCTCTCTCAACATCATTTCTCAGTTTCTTGACTTTCTCATCTCTAATGAACTTTCCCCTCCATTCTGTCTTTCTTATGCACTTCCTTTTCATCATTAGAAATGTTCACTACCTCCAAAATTGTAATTTAATTTACATGCTCTACTTTTTAATGAAAGTCTCACAGCCCACCAGCATATTTTTACTGTGACAATTCTTTAACTTCATCAAATTTGTAATCCACTGACTAATTCTATCACTTTCTATCCATTAATACTCTCCTACCTTTACATGCTTCCACATCTTAATTCTATGAGACATCCTGATAGCTCTTCTCTTAGAAATATGTCAATTCCCAAGCCTCTCTCCCTCTGCCACAGTCATCTGGGAAAACTCTATCTCTATATTTTTCTGGGTAATATTACTCAACCAGGCAGGCTGGAGTCACTATGAATTAATTATAACAAATCCCAAGTGGATATTCAACACTGCCCAGGAATACTGCTAATATCAGGAGAAACTCTTCTTTCTTTACATTTAGGATTCTACCATAGGAAGAAATAGAACTTCCATTCAACCCTGCTCTATCCACAAGAAGCTTTGTTCTCAGGAGCCAGCAGGTTCCAGTTAAGGCAGGGAAGATGAGGAAACATTCTGAGAGGAGAGTATTCTTTCAAAATGGGATAGGAGTTGCTCATAGTATAGTTTTCAAGGTATAACAGAACCAATTGGTTTCTTTTATATTCAAGAACAGATCTTCCACTTGGGAAGGACAAGGGGCTGCTTAAAGGTTGTAACCCTCGTCCCTTCCATAATTCACCTCCATCAGACCACCATACTGGATTTAGGGTTGCTATTCCCCTTTACCAGTATTTTCAGAGGGTAATCTCATACCTCTTAATCCTACCATAACACACCTGAGGCTGGATTGGAGTCCATGCATTTCTTTCTCCCTTCCTTCTCTTCTTCTTCCCTTCCCTCCATTTTCCCTTCCCTTAATTTTTTTCCTTCCTTTAAATCATCCATTTCTTCAGTGAGACTTTCGAAGCCCAGAAGGAAATGGGTGTAAAGTAACATGCAACAAGATGTTGCTGCTTATAAAGAATTATTACTCATCATCAGCTCTGCGTTCTTTGCAGGGAGGCCTACACCCCTACTTCTGTGATCTGTTCCCTACCTCCTTGTAAAACCTTCAAGAACTTGTAGCGACCTAAGTTTCCTGATCCAAGAGAGGAGATCCAGAGAAATAGAGCTAGATGCTCCCTCATCCCCTGTTAAAACCTGCCTTTCAAGTTCCAGTTTTCATTCTGAAGGCTGATCTCTTCCCCTAGGACAACTGTGTCTGAATCTAAAGCCCATATCAGAATTCTAAAACTGATGTTCATACCCCCACACAGAAACTGGAGATAAAGTTACATAGAAAATGCCAAGTACTGTATAGACCTCTTTTATTCCAGTTAATCATTACTGACAGCTGTTTTATGGCATATATTGCATACATTTTGCTATAATTTTATTCTGTAGAATGATTTGCCAACTACATTCCAAGTGTGTTTTCAAAATTAAATACCAGGTGCTAGAAAACATGGCTTTCCTACAGTGTAAAACATGCTTCTGCCCAGTATACAAGCATCTCAGCCTGTTTCTAAAAATTTTACTAATAGTAAATTAAATAGCAGAGGGAATAAAAGTAATGCAGATTTGGTGCTGAGTAAATTAAAGCTTTCAGTGTAATAACATAGCCTTAATTATGTTTCTCTTAAGGCACTTCCCATCAGCCTAAATTCACATACGTAAAGATGAGTAGCAAAACAATAACAAATTAATTATCCCTCAAAATTTTTTTCTTAAAAAAAAAAACGAACTGCATTCATTTTAGCCTGCCAAAGATAATGGGAGATTTTTCTTATTATCAATAGGTACATAATACAGTAGTACTTGAAACAATAGTTGGTAGTTTAATAGTTCTAAAATAATCACTTGAGAATCTCTCCACTAGGAAGCCTGAGGAGAAGCAGGGAAGCAGGAGAAATGGAAAGAAAAGGGAGGTAAAATACTTTCTTCACACTCCCACAACAAATGGTACTTGTGTCAGGTCACTGAACTGAGCTGTGATTGCAGCAGTAAGGGTAAGGGAGGTATGTAAAAGTTGGAGAGTACCAGATAACCCCCTGACCCTCCACAAAGATCCCTGGTGCCTCAGGCAAGTAATATGAGTTTGCTTTTAAGAATGTACTCAGGGTTCAAGGTCATTGGTCACTTAGAATCTGAGAAGCATGCTGTCTCTGGCTCATAACATTTAGCACATTCCCTCTCCAAAAAGATTAATTAACCCAATATAATAAATATTAAGTGACATCTGTTATTTGCCAGGTAATATGTTAGATACATGGACAAAAAATGTTTAACCCTCAGGGAGCCTTGAATTGAGAGGAAGACATGCCAACAAATCTAATCAGCATGTTAGGAGAATTGATACAGTCACAATGGCAGTATGCCAAAAGTTCAGTGGAATCATAAGAGAATTACATAAGAGAAGTGGAGAGGGAGAGGTCAGAGATCATATGGCAAAACTTTGCATATATATGATGTTTGAACTGACTCTTAAAGGAAAAATAGCAGTTTGCTAGGCAGCAAAGGGTAGAAGACATTCTATGTAGAGAAAACAACATACACAGGCAAGAAATAGCAAACAGTATGGCCTTGCCACCTTCCTTCGTAAGTGTACTTAAATTTTTAAGTACACATCAAAGGTTAACTGAAAAGAGTTTCATGAAGTGACTATTTCCTGAAATGTGGGCAAGGACAAGGACACCAACAAAGTAAGGTGAAACATTCAGAGATAGCCCCAGTGGTGAGCCATTAACCACCTGGCCAGAAGGGGCAAGGAAAGGGAACAGGATTACTGCAACCTGGTAAAATCCATGGACAGGGACTCCGACTGGAAACTTGTCCAGAAGCAGAGAAACACAGGACTGCCAAGCTACAGTCCAGCAGAGACAAAGAGGAACAAATGCCCTGACCTCTCTTTCCTTGCCTCCCCTCGGCCCATCCCCACTGCAAGCCCGAGGGCAAAGGAGTTTGGGGAAGCTTTCTGTAAAGGTCAGCTTCCTGAGGCCCTGCGAGGAGCAGAAACTAGATCTGGACAGGCAAACGGAATCATTAGCACACCCTGAGCTCACGATATCCCCATATGCACACGATTTCCTGTTTCTTGAACAGATGCAGCGTGGGACTGTACCTTACTAACATTCTAACAAGTTTGACCTGGTTTCTTCCTCCTAAACTGAAAGAGGAGGGGTGTGTTGAATTAAATAATGGAGGGACTCTTGGGATCTGGTTTGCTGGGCAACCTCTGCCCTCTACCAAATCTTTCTGTGTGCCTATTTTTAACCACAGTAATGTAATAATTATTCTGTCAGATATTTGAAAATAAAAACAATCCTAAGACAGTGCAAGATGCCATACCATGTAAGTGCTTATTTGTCTCTCTGAAAATAACTACATTAGTCTCATAGAATATTTTTGTCCACTTGACACTTCATATTTGATCATGTAAATTCTAGTTAAATCCCATTAAGGTATCTCCAAATTGTCTTATGGTGCTACATGGTTTGAATGAGGAGAAAAAGAACCACTTGCTCTTTCACAACTTTTTTTTCTATTTATTTTTCAGATCAATAACTCGATCTTACTACCGCAACTCAGTTGGTGGATTTTTAGTATTTGACATTACTAACCGACGGTCTTTTGAACATGTGAAAGATTGGCTAGAAGAAGCAAAAATGCACGTACAGCCATTTCGGATTGTATTTCTGTTAGTGGGACACAAATGTGATTTAGCTTCACAGCGCCAAGTTACAAGGGAAGAAGCTGAAAAATTGTCAGCAGACTGTGGTATGAAGTATATAGAAACCTCAGCAAAAGATGCTACAAATGTTGAGGAATCCTTTACAATTTTGACACGAGATATATATGAACTTATTAAAAGAGGAGAAATCTGTATTCAGGATGGCTGGGAAGGGGTTAAAAGTGGTTTTGTTCCAAATACTGTGCATTCTTCTGAGGAAGCAGTAAAGCCCAGAAAAGAGTGCTTCTGCTGACTTCAAACATGCCAAAGAACTAACAAGAACAGATCGAGTGCCCTTTCAGGATAAGTGCCAACATTAACAGCAGAATGATGCTATGAAGGCACTAAAAAAAAGTTATAAACCCATGCTAACACTTTTTTTATAAGGGATTTGATTCAGCACCCTATGCTTACCTGTTACAGTAAGATTGGGTATTTTGCTAAATTATCAGGCAAAGCAGACTTTTCCTTGAAACTGGAGTGTCTACAGAATTACCCCATTCTCACTGTGTTACTTTAGGGTGACCTTCATGTCTAAATATGTCAATATTATTCATTCCTCTTGACAGTTTGAAATGAATTTTTTGTGCATATATAGTCTGATTGAAAATATTTTGTCAGGAATTACTTTCTCTTGAGTTAATTTATTAATATTGAATAGTGAAGTGGCTTTTAAAGTGCACTGTTCTCTTACACAGTAAATAATCTCAGAGGTATCAACTCAGACTAAAATAGCAATTCTTAAGATACCACTTTTTTAAACATTCTCTGAAATATTTATCCTCCCTTAATTTTGCCTGAACATAAGAAAATAAGTTTTATACTCATTTTTGTTCTCATTTATTGCACCTGATACTTTTGTAAAAATATCTAAGGATCCAAGCAAAATATTTTATTGCAAATATTTGTAAAAGTAAAAATGAAGGACGACTCATCAATAAATGCTTTGATGTTATAGTATACTGTCCTTAATTGGGAAAGAAAAACAAATTTATTTATGTGCTGACATTTTCAAAGAAAGTAAATGCAATTTACCTTGAATTCTTGTCCAAACTATCAGTACAGGTAAATATGGAATGTTTTTAGTAATAGCTTTTTGTCCAGGTAAATTTTCAAATTTCCCTCCCTATTTCTAATTCAAGAAAAGCATGGATAAGATTTTTATGGACAAGGAAATTTGGCTATGTTTGATATATTTAGGTTTCAAATTGTACTTAACAATCTCACTAGTAGAGGTAAAGATAGATGAGTGAAGGCTGTAAAATGACCTTTGAGTTTCTTAATTTTTAACATAAATTCCTGTCCAGGAAGGGACACTTTGATCACAAGGTCAGATATTTTATAACATACATTTTTATTCTGTTCTGTAAACCATTTCTAATCACAAAGGGGCACCAAACAAAATTGCCTTTTGGAGTGATGAAATCTTACTGTAATAGCTTAATTTGTTCTAAAACCGAAGTGGTATGGTAGAAAGATGTTTAACAAGAAATCAGAAAACCTGGGTTCTAAACTTGTCTTTGTTGTACTATTATTTGTACATGAGTAAGCCACTCAACCTTATAACATCAATTTTGTCAACTGTAAAATGATGCTAATAACCCCCATTTATTGTGTTCCATAGAATTATTTTGAGAACCAAGTGAATCATGTGAAAAAACTTTGTAAATCGAGAAAGCATTATACAAAAGTGAGATTGTTAGCTGCTCATGGGCATATTATTTTTAATGGATGAGAATTTTTTTTCTCATGTTCTTTTCTTTCATTCCCACATTCTACAGCAGGAGCAGAGAAGGTGCATGTTTTCAGGGACCTGGGATGAATTGTTGGTTTGAGGTATGCTCTCTGCCCTCTTATCCTGAAGCACTGTTCCTCCATAGTGGAAATGATAGAAGGAAATCCCAGGAAGCTTAATTCAATCAAACTAATCCTGAATATAGCTTTTGTGCATCTTTGAAGTAGCTATTTAATTATATTTTTAAATACTTGTACATTTTCTATATTTATGTATTTTTCATAGTGCTTATGGAGAGAATATAAATTATAACATCAGTATAAATTTTTTGAATATTTATATTGTCAACATTTTCTTGATATCTTTAATTTCACTTGAGTGAGTTCAAACTATAATTGACAGGATAAGAATATATCAGTCCCCCAAAATGTAACATCTGCTTTTACTATTTTAATTTTAAATCTCATACTAGTTTTTCCAGCAGTCCAAATGGCATACACTCAAAAACTGAATAACAAAAGTTTAAAATACAGTCATCTATACCTACTTGTAAAGTTAAACATCTAAAATATAAAATATAATTTAATTTTCAGTGGACACTTTTATAATACTAATGTTGGAGTAGACTAGTATTTGAGCTAAAAGCTATGATGTGTTAGAATAGAATTAAGGAATCAGTAGGAACAAAGTGGAAGGCTGGCACATACAAGGTTGAATTTGAGCGGCAGCAAGCTTAGAACACTGGTTCTCCTTACACCTTGGGTCAGCTTCTTTCCATTACCATGCTGTGTTGTGTGTGTGTGTGCGTGTGTGTATGGCGAAGAAAAGAAGAAATGTGATCTAACTGAAGCCACAAAATATTGGCTAAATCATTTTGATGTTTCAGAAGAGATATTTGTGGTAAAACATTAAAATGAACAATGACTAAGAAAACCTGAGTTCTTATATGAGATTGCCAAATGTCTGTATAACCTTGGCCAGATATCTTTATCCATATATACAGATGCATATATGTGTATATGGACACATACACACACACACACACACACCTACAGATATATGTGTATACACAGTATATATAAAATAGCTGACCTATTTTCTTACACATCATTGTAGAGAATGTGGATAATAATGCCAAAATAGTGAAAATATTTGCTTCAGGCAAAACATTTTGACTGAATGTCTTAGAAGTCAGATATCAGATATAATGGAAATTACTTACCTATTAATTTAAATTTAAACCTTTTTAAATTTTAACAATGAGTGATGTAGCTCATTACTAAATCTTTTAAGTAGATGTAGTAAAAATGAAAAACAATCCAATCATAAAATAAACTTGTCCCTGACAGAAATTGCTCATCTTGAGTTGCAGTAACACTTTCAGTGCATGTAGTGATGTAATGGTTCATTAAATGGTAAACTTAAGCCAAAATGACTGTGTAATCAGAGTGCTTTAAAATGTGGCCTTTATGTATATAATAGTAGCAAACAAGATTTCTTAAGCCTGGAAACTTGAGAGTTTACTCTAGGTTTTGAAAAGCCTCAAAGCAGTCCATGATTTTTTTGTGTGTGGCAACCAAAGCAATCTTTATTACTGTTAAGGTAACTTTACCAATCTATTTATTCAACTTTACATCATTAAAAAATTGAAGCTATGGAATAATAAAGTTGTTTTAAGAGTACTTTTGTCAGATTTTATATTGTCTATTTCAGTGAAGTGGGCACTGTAAATAAAAGCTTCCACTGACTCCAAAGAGTGCATTGTATTTGACTTAATTTCCTTAGGTCTGACATAGTGGGAAGGCTTTGAAAGACTAACGACCCATCGTCTAACTCTTTTGTTCCCCAGTAACTGCTTGAAGCGATTTATGGAAATGCAGAGGGAACACCTAATCTTTAAGAAAGAATTTTTTAAAAAGAATGAGAAAGAATAAGCCTATGAGGGCTTAAAATTCTCCCTCATATTTTAAAATAGAACACATACCCAACCAGAAGCTAACTCTTGGAAATTTCACAGCTGATAAATAGCCATCTGTGCTTCAGAATCTTTCTAAATCCCAATGTTTTCACCAAACTTGCCTGAGCAACTGATCTTCACCTGATCATAACTTACTATTCTCCTGAACTTGAATAAACTGCTGCATGACTTGGTATTTCTATAAACTTAACAACTGGTGAAATTAGACATGAGTGATGAGCTGTGACAAACTATATTAATCATGACCCAATCCAGTTCACTTACTACACATAATCATGGTATAGAATAAATGAAAAGAAAATTAAGATATTTTAAAAATCAGTGTCCCTTATTACCTCTGGGTAAATTTTTTCTCTTCTTTAAAATTTTGCCTAAAACATCTGTGTGACACTACTATTTATTGGTTATTATGTTGAATTAATCCTATTAAGTGTGAGTCCATATTACATGGTTTTGTTAAACATTCAGTGGAGAAACCAACAAGTTTGGCTACAATCATTTCTTGCCATTTTTTTTTAGAATGACAGCCAATCGAAGAAAAATACGGACAAGCTTTTTGAAGTTTGTTATTACTGATTTTAAATAATAAAGTGAGGGGGTGCTCAAGATGGTGGCGTGAGCAGGGTGGTGGAAATCTCCTCCCAAAACCATATATATTTTTGAAAATACAACAAATACAACTATTCCTAAAAGGGAGACCAGAAGATACAGTACAACGGCCAGGCTACATCTACATCTGCGAGAACTCAGCATCTCACAAAGGAGGCAAGATACAAAGCAGTGACCCAGCAGGACCCGAGCACTCCCCACCCCAACTCACCAGCGGGAGGAAAAGAATCAGAGTGGGGAGGGAGTGGAAGCACAGGACTGCTAAATAACCAGCCCTGATGATCTGCACCAGGAGCACAGACACACATCACATGGTGTACTGGATATTAGAGAAATGGAAAGGCAGGATCTGAGATGGAGACTGCAAGCGGATCCCCACAGCCTGCTCCCCTGGGACAAAAGAAAACAGCACTTTTTTAAAAGTCTTAAAGGGACAAGGGCCCAACAGCTGAACAAAATCGTCCCCAACACACTCAGCCCAGCAGGCTGGGAATCTTGAGGAACTTCGAGCCCCATAACGCCCTGCCAGGTAAAGCAGCCCCAAAGCCCCTCACAGCGATAAGCAGCCAGCCAATTGTCCCTCCTGGCCAGCACTGCAAACAGACTGGCTGACCCGCCACAGCTGCGGAGCAGCCAGAGAGCAGCCCTGCCCACAGCAACCATATGGAATCTCCTCCCAGCGTGCAGCTAACCGGGGCAGGCAGCAGAAGCCGGAGCAAGGTCCGGAAGGCACGAAGGGGTGCCATCCTTGCAGCAGAATGCACCCAGCATGGTTGCCACCCCACACAATGCTCTATGTTAGCCTGAGGGCAGCCACACCCACGGCAGCTCAGGGGATTATCCCAGAGACTCTCTCCCGGTGTGCGGGTAACCAGTACAGGCAGAGGAAGCCAGAGCAAGGTCCAGAAGGCACAAAGGGGCATTGTCCTTGCAGTAGAACACACCCGGAATGGCTGCCACCCCCCTGCAGTGCTCTAGGCTAGCCTGAGGGTGGCCTGCCAATGACAGCTCGGGATAATCCCAGAGACTGCCTCCCGGTGTGTGGGTAACCGGCACAGGCTGCAGAGAAGGGTAAGGTGAACAAGTAGGAAGGGATTTTGTTCTCCCAGCTGACACACATGCCACCTGTCTGTGACCACTTCTATCGCCATGAAAAGACAGAAGAATCTGGTCCAGTCAAAAATCACTCAGACAACTCCAGAGAGAGGGCCTGGTGGGAGAGATTTAACCAATCTTCCTGAAAAATAATTCAAAATCAAAGTCATAACCATGCTGATGGACTTAGAGAGAAATATGCAGGAGCTAAGGGAGGAAGTCAGGAGGGAGATTACAGAAATGAAACAATCGATAGACAGGCTTAAGAGCTGACTGGATGAGGTGCAAGAGACTGTTAATGGAATAGAAATCAGAGAATAAGAGTACAGAGAAGCTGAGGCAGAGAGATAAAAGGATCTCTATAAATGAAATAATATTAACTGTGTAACCAATCCAAATGGAACAATATTTGCATTATAGGGGTACCAGAAGAAGAGAGAGAAAAAGGGATAGAAAATGTCTTTGAAGAAATAATTGCTGAAAACTTACCCAAGCTGGGGAAGGAAATAGTCTCTCAGACCATGGAAGCCCACAGACCTCCCAACACAAGGGACTCAAAGAGGGCAACACCAAGACATATAATAATTAAAATGGCAAAGATCAAAGACAAGGACAGAGTATTAAAGGCAGCCGGAGAGAGAAAAAATATCACCTACAAAGTAAAAGCCATCAGGCTATCATCAGACTTCTCAACAGAAACCTTACAGGCCAGAAGAGAATGGCATGATATATTTAATGCATTGAAACAGAAGGGCCTTGAACCAAGAATACTGTATCCAGCACAATTATCATTTAAATTTGAAGGAGGGATTAAACAATTCCCAGACAAGCAAAAGTTCAGGAAATTTGCCTCCCACAAACCACCTCTACAGGATATTTTAAGGGACTGCTCTAGATGGAAGCACTCCTAAAGGTAAATAGATGTCACCAGAGAAAACAGAATGACAGCAAAGAAAGTAGACCATCCAAATACTAACTAAAGGCAAGAAATAAAACCAACTATCCACAAAAGCAGTCAAAGGAAACACAAAAGAGCACAGAATAAAACACCTAACATAGAAAGAACGGACGAGGAAGAATAAGAAGGGAGAGAAATAAAGAATCATCAGACTGTGTTTATAATAGCTTAATAATACAGTTAATTTAGACTGTTAGATAGTAAAGAACCTACCCTTGAACCTTTGGTAACCACGAATCCAAAGCCTGCAATGGCAATAAGTACATATCTATCGATAATCACCCTAAATGTAAATGGAATGAATGCACCAATCAAAGACACAGAGTAATAGAATGGATAAAAAAAAGCAAGACCCATCTATATGCTGCTTACAAGAGACTCACCTCAAACCTAAAGATATATACAGACTAAAAGTGAAGGGAGGGAAAAGATATTTCATGCAAACATCGGAGAAAAAGCAGGTGTTGCAGTACTTGTATCAGACAAAATAGACTTCAAAACGAAGAAACTAGAAAGAGATTAAGAAGGACATTACATAATGATAAAGGGGGTGTTCCAACAAGAGGATATAACCATTATAAATATCTATACACCCAACACAGGAGCACAGACATGTGAAACAAATACCAACATAATTAAAGGAGGAAATAGACAGCAATGCATTCATTTTAGGAGACTTCAACACACCACTCACCCCAAAGGACAGATCAACAAGACAGAAAATAAGTAAGGACACAGAGGCACTGAACAACACACTGGAACAGATGGACCTAACAGACATCTACAGACCTCTACACCTAAAAGCAGCAGGATACACATTCCTCTCAAGTGCACATGGAACATTTTCCAGAATAGAGTACATACTAGGTTACAAAGAGAACCTCAGTAAATTTAAAAATATTGAAATTCTCCCAATCAACTTCTCAGATCACAAAGGTATAAAACTAGAAATAAATTGTACAAAGAAAACAAAAAGGCCACAAATACATGGAGAATTAACATGCTCCTAAATAATCAATGGATCAATGACCAAATTAAAACAGAGACCAAGCAATATATGGAGACAAATGACAACAACAGCACAAAGCCCCAGCTTCTGTGGGATGCAGCAAAGGCAATTCTAAGAGGAAAGTATATTGGAATCCAGGCCTATTAAAAGAAGGAAGAACAATCCCAAATGAATAGTCTAAAGTCACAATTATTGAAATTGGAAAAAGAAGAACAAATGAGGCCCAAAGTCACCAGAAGGAGGGACATAATAAAGATCAGAGAAGAAATAAATAAAATTGAGAAGAATAAAACAACAGAAAAAAAATCAATGAAACAAAGAGCTGGTTCTTTGAAAAAATAAACAAAACAGATAAACCCCTAGCCAGATTTATTAAGAGAAAAAGAGAATCTGCACACATAAGCAGAATCAGAAATGAGAAAAGAAAAATCACAATGGACCCCACAGAAATACAAAGAATTATTAGAGAATACTATGAAAATCTATATGCTAACAAGCTGGAAAACCTAGAAGAAATAGACAACCTCTTAGAAAAATACAACCTTCCGAGATTGACCAAGGAAGAAACAGAAAATATAAACTGACCAATAACCAGCAACGAAATTGAATCAGTAATCAAAAAACTACCCAAGGACAAAACCCCCAGGCCAGATGGATTCACCACTCAATTTTATCAGACATACAGAGAAGACATAATACCCATTCTCCTTAAAGGGTTACAAAAAATAGAAGAGGAGGGAATACTTCCAAACTCATTATATCCAGCATCACTCTAATGCCAAAACAAGGCAAAGACCCCACCAAAAAAAAAAAATTACAGACCAATATCCATGATGAAAATAGATGCAAAAATACTCAACAAAATATTAGCAAACCGAATTCAAAAATACATCAAGAGGATCATACACCATGATCAAGTGGGATTCATCCCAGGGATGCAAGGATGGTACAACATTTGAAAATCCATCAAAATCATCCACCACATCAACAAAAAGAAGAACAAAAACCACATGATCATCTCCTAGATGCTGAAAAAGCATTTGACAAAATACAACATCCATTCATGACAAAAACTCTTTAACAAAATGGGTATAGAGGGCAAGTACCTCAACATAATAAAGGCCGTATATGACAAACCCACAGCCAACATCATACTTAACAGCGAGAAGCTGAAAGCTTTTCCACCTAACACTGGGGACAAGACAAGGATGCCTACTCTTCCCACTGTTATTCAACATAGTACTGGAGGTCCTAGCCACGGCAATCAGACAAAACAAAGAAATACAAGGCATCCAGATTGGTAAAGAAGTCAAACTGTCACTATTTGCAGATGACATGATACTGTACATAAAAAAAAACCCTAAAGAATCCACTCCAAAACTACCAGAACTAATATCTGATTTCAGCAAAGTTGCAGGTTACAAAATTAACACACAGAGATCTGTTGCTTTCCTATACACTAATGATTAGCTAACAGAAAGAGAAATCAGGAAAACAATTCCATTCACAGTTGCATCAAAAAGAATAAAATACCTAGGAATAAACCTAACGAAGGAAGTGAAAGACCTATACCCTGAAAACTACAAGACACTCCTAAGAGAAATTAAAGAGGACACTAACAAATGGAAATTCATCCCATGCTCTTGGCTAGGAAGAATAACTATTGTCAAAATGGCCATCCTATCTAAAGCAATCTACAGATTCAATGCCATCCCTATCAAAATACCAGCAGCATTCTTCAATGAACAAGAACAAATAGTTCTAAAATTCATATGGAACCACAAAAGACCCCGAATAGCCAAAGCAATCCTGAGAAGGAGGAATAAAACAGGGGTATTTCGCTTCCCAACTTCAAGCTCTACTACAAAGCCACAATTTGGTACTGGCACAAGAACAGACCCACAGACCAGTGGAACAGAATATAGAGTCCAGACATTAACCCAAACATATATAGTCAATTAATATACGATAAAGGAGCCATGGATATACAATGGGGAAATGACAGCCTCTTCAACAGCTGGTGTTGGCAAAACCGGACAGCTACTGTAAGAAAATGAAACTGGATCATTGTCTAACCTCATACACAAAAGTAAATTCAAAATGGATGAAAGAACTGAATATAAGTAATGAAACCATAAAACTCTTAGAAAAAAACATAGGCAAAAATCTCTTGGACATAAACATGAGCAACGTCTTCATGAACATATCTTCCCAGGCAAGGGAAACAAAAGCAAAAATGAACAAGTGGGACTACATCAAGCTGAAAAGCTTCTATACAGCAAATAACACCATCAGTAGAACAAAAAGGCATCCCATAGTATGGGAGAATATATTCATAAATCGCATATTCGATAAGAGGTTGACATCCAAAATTTATAAAGAGCTCATGCACCTCCACAAACAAAAAGTAAATATTCCAATTAAAAAATGGGCAGAGGGTCTGAACAGACACTTCTCCAAAGAAGAAATTCAGACGGCCAACAGGCACATGAAAAGATGCTCCACATCGCTAATCATCAGAGAAATGCAAATTAAAACCAAATGAGATATCACCTCACACCAGTAAGGATGGCTACCATCCAAAACACAAACAACAACAAATGTTGGCGAGGATGTGGAGAAAGGGGAACCCTCCTACACTGCTGGTGGGAATGTAAACTAGTTCAACCATTGTGGAAAGCAGTATGGAGGTTCCTCAAAAAACTCAAAATAGAAATACCATTTGACCCAGGAATTCCACTCCTAGGGATTTACCCTAAGAATGCAGCAGCTCAGTTTGAAAAAGACACGCACCCCCTATGTTTATCGCAGCACTATTTACAATAGCCAAGAAATGGAAGCAACCTAAGTGTCCATCAGTAGATGAATGGCTAAAGAGGAGGTGGTACATATACAAAATGAAATATTATTCATCCATAGGAAGAAAACAAATCCTACCATTTGCAACAACATGGATGAACTGGAGTGTATTATGGTAGGTGAAATAAGCCAGGCAGAGAAAGAAAAGTACCAAATGATTTCACTCATTTGTGGAGTATAACAATGAAGCAAAATCAGAGGAACAAAACAGGAGCAGACTCACAGACTCCAACAAGGGACTAATGGTTACCAAAGGGGAAGGGGGTTGGGAGGGGAGGTGGAAAGGGAGCGAGAAGTGGATTAAAGGGCATTATGATTAGCACTCATAGTGTAGGGGAGGACACGGGGAAGGAAGTATAACACAGAGAAGACAAGTAGTGACTCTATAGCATCTGACTATGCTGATGGGCAGTGACTGCAATGGGGTGAGGGAGGGGACTTGATAATATGGGTGAATGTAGTAACCACAATGTTGCTCAAGTGAAACCTTCATTAGATTCTATGTCAATGATACCTTTATAAACAAATATGACTAAAAAGACCTGTGTACTGTGCGCCCTATCCCTAATGTTCATTCTCTGCCTCTATCCCAGACTTCTTCATCCCAGACCATTCCTACTTTCCCTCCCCTGAGCAGATAGCCAAGCCATTCACCACTGCCCAAGAGTCTGTATATTCCAGCTTCATGCCTTTTCTCTATCCACCTAAAGGAGTGACCAATTTTTCAAAGGAAAACCAGAGCTGGACAGTAGTTAAAACAGTAAAAATAGATTTTTCTCAGGAACTATTGAAATGGTTCTATTAACCATATACCTTCAATATAGAACTGGCCTTAATTCTAAATTCAACAAGGAAAAGTGGGAATTTATAGCTAAGGAAGTCAGTGGATGGAAATCACGAACTAAAAACATCAAGCGGGATTCTGGCTAAAGAGACCTAACAGGATTCTTGTGGAAGGCAGGCCAGGGTGACCAGATATTACCTAAGGAATGATTAGTGACAAGGAATTTGACCAGTTATTGAGGAATGGGGGAAAGAATCTTTGCCAAAGTGTACCACCGAAAGCTCTGCCTACAGCTGCTGTCCCCCTCACCACACACACACACACACACACACACACACACACTGGGTTAATCCGTCACAAATCAAGCCAGCCCTTTTGTGAACTAGGGAAGAGGTGATGGTGCAACAGTGTCGGATGACACAGGGTTCCAAGTTGCCTGCCTACACAGCTTGCGGTCTGGCTTGTGCTCGATCCTGATACTGTCTTTCTAAAGAGTGCTGCTGTGCTTGGTGGCTCTAATGGAAATCAGCTCCTGAGAGGCAGCTGTGGCTGCATGGTCACTTGGTGCTTTGTGGTCAGGCTCTGTGCCTCAGTGCACAATATCATGCTGGCAGTTGTTTTTAAAAAGGCACATACTTCTCTGCTAGAGGTGGAAAGACTTTGACCCAGAGCCCTAGGGCCTGCTTGTGATTCTCCCACTGGGTCTTGCCACAAACTCCACAGTGTCTTTCCCACCACTGTTATATCTAATGGTGAAGGGTCTGCTGATTTGCAGTCCTAGCAGCAGGGCCACTTGCCCCACAATCTGGAGCAGCTACAGAGCACTTTCCTTTTCCAGAAACCTAGTATATGGGTCAGAGCAGTGTTATCTGGGGTGGCCTAAGCTGTCTTCAGAACCAGAAGAGGCCTACCAGGATTTGTTCTTCCTTCTTTGCGGTAAGACGTGGAAGATGCAACAATTTTCCCTTCACTTAAGATGGACGTCTCAGTGTGCATCTGATCATTTCATTCTTAAAAATTCTACTCTTGTGGCAGGTTCCTGAATCTTCATAGGGTTTACTTCCCACCTCTCAAGTACATGTGTCTTACTTACAAAGTCTTCATCATAACAGCCAGACATACATCATAAATGTCATTTATGTGATGTCATACAGGCTAAGAGAGTCCAGATCTCTTTGGACTCTGGCATGACAAAGGACAGGAGAGTTAACATAACCCTAGGGTAAAACTGTAAATTTTTACCTTTGTTCATACCATGTGAATGCAAACTATTTCTTATTCTCTTTGCTGATGGAGATAGGCAAGAATGTATTCACAAATCAAAAGCCATATGCCATGTACCTTGGACCATCTTAATATACTCTAGCAAAGACAGCACACCGGGGACAATGCTCCATCTGGTACTTTTAATGCTGCAGTTGGCTGAGTTTGGTATTCTATTATTCTCCAAAATCTGTCTGCTGTTTTTAGGGGCAAGACCAATAATTAAATGAATATCACCCCTAAATTTTAAAAATTTTAAGAATAGCCCTAATTTCCAACATTTCCCTCAGGATATATTTATGCTCTTGGCCAGGGCTAATGTGCACTTTCAGAGCCCAATACGTGGCCTTCCCCACTATGTTAGCTTTTAGCCCACAAGGCTAATGACCCAATATGGTGCGTGCACCAACTACCAGGTATGTCTATTTTGATTATACATTTGAGGACTGGGGGAATGACCACTGGATGAGTCTGTAGATACAGTGGACCCACTATGACCTAATCAGGTATATCACTTATTACCTGGTCCTTATATGCGCCCATTCTAATAGTGGAAACATAATGATATTTCAGGTCTCTGGGTATCAGTGTCAACTTGGACCTATGTCCAATGATCCTTGAAATATTTGGGTATTCCTCTTTCTCCAGTGCATAGTTATTGAAGTAAGTGGCTGTAGGTCTCTTTGGGAAAGAACAGGAGAAAATAATGGTCTGTACACTTGCTGAGGTCGTATAGGGTCCTTCCTCCTGGGGACCCAACCTCTTCTAAAGTCATTAGGTTCTGGGTCTGAAAACTGGGCAAAGGATCATGACTTTTAATTAGGGTGACAGTTCTGAACCTCCTGATCATATGTCCTTGATTTTTTTTGATCATACAGACTATACAAGTTTGGCTGCCCATCTATTTTGTAACAGAGACACTGTATTAGTCAGGGTTTTCCAGAGGATTGGTTCCAGAGAACCAATAAGGCACACAGATAAGATATTTTTTAGTAAAGAATTGGCTCATAAAATTATGGAGTTGGCAAGTCCAAAATCCACAGGGTGGGCTGGCAGGCAGGAGCCCCAGGAAAGCTAGGATTCCAGGTTTAGTCTGAAGGCCACCTGCTGCAAAACCGGGAAAAACTGATGTTACAGATGAAATACAAAAACCGTCTCCTGGAGAATTCTCTCTTGCTCAATGGAAGTTGGTCTTTTTGTTTTATTCAGGCCTCAAATCAATTGGGTGAGTCCCTCTCATATTATGGAGGACAATCTGCTTTACTCAAAGTCCACTAATTAAAATGTTATTCTCATCCAAAAAATACCTTCACAGAAACATGCAGAATAATGTTTGACCAAATATCTGGGCACCCCATGGCTCAGTCAAGTTGACACATAAAGTTAACCATTATAGACACCATGTTCCATTAACCATCTCCATAACTCTGCAGACCAGGCACCCCGACCTTGACATATGTTATGATAATTGTGTCCACATGGTTTCTTTTTTTTATAATTTATTTTGGTATCATTAATCTACAATTATATGTGCAATATTATGGTTATTAAACTACCCCCTTCATCAGGTCCCCCCTACCAACCCCATTACAGTCACTGTCCATCAGCGTAGTGAGATGCTATAGAATCACTACTTGTCTTCTCTGAGTTGTACTGCCCTCCCCGTGCCCCCCCAACATTACATCTGCTAATCGTAATGCCCCTTTTTCCCTCTTATCCCTCCCTTCCCGCCCATTTTCCCCAGTCCCTTTCCCTTTGGTTACTATTAGTCCGTTCTTGGGTTCTGTGAGTCTGCTGCTGTTTTGTTCCTTCAGTTTTTTTCTTTGTTCTTATACTCCACATATGAGTGAAATCATTTGATACTTGTCTTTTTCGGCTTGGCTTATTTCACTGAGCATAATACCCTCTAGCTCCATCCATGTTGTTGCAAATGGTAGGATTTGTTTTCTTCTTATGGCTGAATAATATTCCATTGTGTATATGTACCATATCTTCTTTATCCATTCATCTACTGATGGACACTTAGGTTGTGTCCACATGGTTTCTAATCGTTAATTCCTAATTCACCTAGTCTCTATTGTTTTAGAGTCCTATCATCCCCATTCCTTTCAGGCAGCCTAGTTTTGTAATGATCTCTCCTACCATCAGCCCTGGCCTACAGAGAAGAGCCACAGCTGAACTTCTTCATGGATGACACAGGTGCCCCTCTTACCAGGACATTCCTTATTGCCTTGTTACATGATGTACCTTCCAGGCCTCTCTGTGAGATATTATCAGCTGGAGAATTTTCCAGTTTACATAGTATATCCATTTCAGCATGCTCACCACTCTGAGCCTTTTAACCCATTCGTCTACTATCAGTCACTGCAATTCTATCATTCCAACTTCATTTACTGTGGACATTCTTTTTCTATATTTCTAGAAGACATCCCAGGAGAAAGTTGGCACCGTCTCCTGGGGCTCTTGCCAGAGTATTAAATCCAATATCCTTTTGAAAATGCTCCCAAATCAATAAAATTTCCCTCATCCAACCTTATATTCTGGTCTGCTGATCAAGCACCTTCAGAAACCAGTAGCGAGCATAATCCCCCAGCCCTTGACTGTACATACGGGCGACTCTGCAGTTTCTTTCATGGTATAGTCTCTTTTCTCCCTTATCAGGTCCAACATATTCTTGACTGGGTTTTACTGTGACTTAACCCTAGCTAAGGCTAGGAGGGGAAGCCACATGTTGTCTTTTGGGGGAAAAAGATCTCTGTATCATCAACAAGCCAAGGCAGAAGTGCTACTTCTTAATAGGGAGGGGTGGGCTTCTCAGGCTTAGAGGGTTCAAGGAAATCTGGTTTTCTTGCCAATGGGTTTCAGCCCCAGGCAAGTTCGCTATGGATTCAATGTGACCAAAGAAATTGACAGCAAAACTGTTCTTGGGGTGAAAGGGTTATACCCAACTTTATTTCCAGGTGGCAGGTCAGTCATTAAAATCCCGTTCACTCAAAGTGAGTCTGTATGCAGCAAGCCGGTCTCTGCCTCTGGGCTCCTCTGTCTGCACAGCCATCCTCTGGGCCTCTCTGCACAGTCGTCCTGCACAGCCGTCCTCTGGGCCTCTGTCCTCGGTGCTGCCACCACTCCAGCCTCTGCTCTGCTCTCCTGCAGCCTTGCAGCCATACCACCGTGTCACACCCAGAGCACTGGGCGGAGCTCTTTATATAGAGTCAACAGCCCTGTATTGCCCACAGGTGTGCAGTGAGCTAATCAACCAAGGCCAGGTGAGAATCCTGGCCACAGGAACTCTCATTTTATCCACACCGGTGATTCAAGATTTTCCAGGTCATCAAACCAGACATCCTCACTCCATGTGCCAGGTTTCTATTCTTTCTCAATCAGGGCCCTGACCTTGGCAGAGAAGACCTGCCTCGTAGGGGGTTTAACTCTCAATAGAGCTCGGCTACTCTGATGATTAAGTGCCAGGCCTGGTCCTTGGCTTTCTCTATCCTCTCACTGTAGGAGATAAAAGTCTCTTTGTAAGCTATCAGGGAGACCTTCTGGATTTCACAGTTAGTTTCCAGTTGGCAGTTAATGCTCTCAGCTTTTCATTGTCTTTTTCTTGTGCTTATTGATAGCCACCCAATACCACTGTTCTTATATCTACTATAGGTACCCCATATAGTTAGCCCATTTTCTTCCAATGCCTTATGTGTAACACCAGCTAACACACTCCCTTTCACCACATATCAAACAATTCGCCAATGGAGAAAGTTTTAATAACCTGTGATGATGTCCTTACCATACAAGTAAGATGTGATTCAGTTCCAAAACCTCATTTAAGCTGTTCTTTTATTAAAACAGGTAAGAACTGTCACAGGATGGATTTCCCAGGAAGCTGGCCCTGAGATAGAGTTAAGTTGAGATGGCCAGGCCTTTATTCCCTTTTTGTTGATGAGTTGTAGGAGATGGGGTTCCCAGAAGAGGTGTGGCATTGAGTGAGGAGGCTCTCCGTAGCTGAGGCAATTCCCGAGGGAACTGACAGCTGAATATTGCCTCTGGACAGTAGAGCTGGGACAATAAATCCTTCACAGAAGGGGGATCAGGGTAGGGTACCTCAGTGTCCACCACAGAAGCTTATAAGTTAATACAGGCTTAAGGGATCATGAACCATATGTGTTGTGTTAATGGTATGCTCCCAGTTAAGAAAAGCGATACATCCACCACATATGAGAAGCTCCTTTATGTATCCTGTAATGTATACACAGAAAGGAAATAAGAATAAAGCAAACTGTTAACAGTGGGTTTCTTAGGAGGTAGGAGAGAGGAGGCGGTAGAGAACTTTCATTTTCCAGTGTATGATTTAACATGATACTCAAGTTGTCTTAAATGAGCAGGTGATTTAGAAAATATTTTAAATGAATAAAAAGTGAAACATATCCCATTTCCCACCATCCGCAATCAAGCATTGGTAACATTTTAAGTATTTTTTAGTTGTTCCCCCTCTGCAGAGTAGGAAGTAAAATTGAGGGTTTTCTTTTCAAAGTTATGATCATAGTAAATATACAGAGTTTTTATCCTATATCCTTATATATCATATTCTGAGCATTTTCCCATGTAATTAGTCTTCTGTCATATATCTGTAAGAATTATTTGACCATTATTTTCTTGTTATATTTTTAGGATGTTCATACTTTCTACTCTTTCTGATAATGCTGGGATGAAAGTACTCATACCAAAATTGGAGGATTTATTAAGATAAATTTCTACAGTGGTTGTGAACATTTTTAAGAATCTTGAACCCTCAGGTTAAGATGCAGTTAAGTATTTTTAGACACTAATATTCATTTGTCTCCTATTCTATCCCCTTATATTTGTGTGGCTTTTGACCCTGAACAGTAGATTTTGTTTTTTCTCTCTTTACTAAATATTGTCACATTAGCCAGTTATTCTAGTCAGTTGAGATATTTGAACTCTGATTCTTTTTTTCAGACATACTAGATATCTTTATCAGCTTTATCAGCTTTATCAGCTTTATCTGGAAATGTAGTCTATCAATACCTGAACAAAAATGTTAATAGGGTGGAGTCCTGACTCCTGAATGAAATGCAAACTTAACATCTACTGGGTGTACACAATGTTTAATGGAAAATGTTAATAGAAAATTCTAATTTTTTCTTTAATATTCAGCACTATAAAACACTTTCCATACCTAAAGTAGAGAATATTTTATCTCATTTTTCCTCGCCATTGTCTAGGAATATACAGGATTTACTTCAGTTTAATAGTAGTAAAATGCTAGTATCTTTACTCTTTAGTAAGGAGGCCACAAAAATTTTCAACAGTTGTGACTTACCCTTTTTCTGAAACTTAAAAATAGAACTAGTTCCTCAATCAACGGGATTGACCAATGCTTTAAGATAAACACCCCCAAATAGATATTTGTGAATTTCTTTCCTCTGCTGGGTTAAAATGAACTTCAATTACGGTATAAGCACTTAAATCAACCAAGTGCTAACTGCTTTATGTGATCTGCAAAGGGGATAGTTATGACAGTGGAGATGAACATCTTTTCTCACAAGGAATACATTAAATGTTATTTTTAAATAATAAAGTCATTATTGGAAACAATAATCATTCAGAGCCCAAATTAGGTTCACATTCTCTAACATGTCATTTGGTAACCTTACAACATAGCAAACAGCCACTGTATAGAGAATGGATTAGTAAAGGGTAGTTAGGGATCCGTTGAAGTTATCCTGGCTTGTAATGAGGTGACAGCAGTGGATGTGAAGTGGAATGGACAGATTCAGATCAAGTTTGGAAACAGAATCAAGAGGACTTGCTGATGCTTGGTTGTAGGAGACAGGGGGAAGGAGGAAGGAAGAACAACACCCTGATTTTTATTCTGAGCAACTGGGTGGAGGGTGATGCTTTAAATTGAGATGACAAAACCTTGGACAGGTGAAGAAAAACAGATCTGGACCAGGTAAAGGTATGGAAATGGTAGTTAAAGAAGAGAGAAGAGAATCAGAAGTTTTGTTTTGCATATTGTTTTGCATATTGCATCAGATAAGGAAACTCGACTTTATTCAGGCTATTGAAATCGAGAGAGTGCCACAGATCTGAAGATCAGAGTGATGGTTTTGCCTGGAGGAGTCGACAAGTAATAGATGGGGTGATTTTACAGTCGGGATTGTTTTAATCATCAGGGGGAGTCTCGGCCAGTCAGCTGAACAAGATATGTTTATCTCTATGTCTAGCTGGTTTCAGGAGGGAACAAACAGTTCAGCTAATCATTTATGATACAAAGAATGGGAATTTAGATGGTCCGTGTCTGGCCTTGTCACAGGTAAATGAGGAAGTCATCTGTGAGTCTTATGGAAATCATGAGAAAGAATGGAAAATTCACATCATATACAGAGGGTGAGTCTTTGTAGTAAGCGTTTCCAGAAAATGGAAGATTGAGGGGTATTAACCATCACTATTTTCTGGGAGCACAGTGTTCAGGTTAAGTTTAACAGTGCCAATATGTTATGCTTCAGATGTTTATGAGACCCCCTCAAGTACAGATGGCAAGCAGGTGGTTGGATATATGAATCAGAAATCCAAGAGAGAAGTTCAAAGTTAGAAATATATATTTTAAAGTTCTCAGCATTACACAGATTAAACACCATGGTTACGAGGGAACTTGATGAGACCACTGAAGAAACTGTGTATAAGGAGAGGAGGGTCCAAGAGGGAGCCCGGTAGAACTACAACCGTAAAGGTTAAGCAAAAGAGGGAGTGGCAATGGAGAGACAGACCATGACGCAGAGCACAAACAGGAGGGCTTGGTGTCCTGGAGGCCTAGAGAGGTGAGTGTTTAAGGAAAAGGGGATTGTAGAACCCCACTGACAGTCGCTGAGAAGTAAGATAAGGGCAGTGACCATTACAATTGGCAAGGAGTCAGGGAGGGCCTCTTAAAAGATGAAAGATGCTCGTGAACATGTTTTTTATGCTGATGGGAATTATGTGGTGGGGAGGATTTATGATACAAGAAGGGTGGAGGATGGCTAAAAGAAGGAAGTTCTTGAGATTGGATCCAGAATACAAGCAGCAGTACTGATACTGGGCTGGAGGAAGGGACTGGCCAATGGCCAATATGCAATCAGAAAAAGAATGAAAAGATGGATGGACAAAAGTTTGAAGATTTGGTGGAAGAGGAAAAGAAAGATGCTACTCATTTTTTCTAAATGAAGTATGGTTGGAGGTAGCCCACAAAGGAGAGAGAAGGGTTTTAAGAGGTTATGAAATGAAGATGATGTCCTAGGGAATGCATTGGAAGAGCAAGCTCTCTCGAGAAAAACCTGGCAGCATTGTTGGGTAGAGTTAAGTGCTCATTTGAGGTTTACAAGTTGAAAGAGAAACCACTCAAGTTGATTTGGGGCTTTTATCCAGCAAGGTTCATAGGTATGGAGAAGACAGAAAGGTTTGCTCAAGGTTGTAATTTTATTATTTGTGCATGAGGGAGGGGAAAAGTGGCTAGGTTGTTGAAGAGCTTTGAAAGAAAGTGATTATGTAATATGTATAAATTGGACTGTGGGAATTTCACTCCTGACCTGGTCCCATGAGTGGAAATCTTAGGACGGTTCTCTTTGGTTTCACACAATTGCCAGTGGGACTTTCACTTCCTTATCTCCCCCTCCCACAGCCATCTTGTCCGGGGCCCTACTTTTCGAAATGGAGGTGGGAGTGAGCTTAGAAGTGTTTTGGGCCATGGAAGAGGGAGTCATCCAATGGGAGTAGTCCAATGGGCTGAGCACAGACTTAAGGTACAGGCAACTGTCTCATAGGCAATATGGAGAAGGCAGCTACCTCTGAGATACCCTCTTCCAAGAAAGGCACCTAACTCACTCCTCAGTACTGGCGATGAGTGGCATCTCTGGTACAGCAAAGAAGGATCTAGTGTAGGAGTAAGTACAGAAATTGATATAAGGAAATGGACAGATTCCAGTAAGGATTAGGCTTGGGGTTGGTTCCCATGGGTCTTGTTGGTGCATGCTGTGGTACAGTCTTTGAGGCACACTCTTTTTCTCCATGTGGGGTCTGGGAGGCCCCAACATCCATTCTCCATCTCTTGGATCTGTTTCTGTCCTTTTTCTCCCACTCCAGAATCTTGTAAACCCTTGGTGCCCCATCTAGTTTTTCACCAATTCTCTAAGTAGTATATAGTTTATTGATTAAACTTTACCTTCTATCTTTATATGTACAAAACTTTGTTTTTTGCTTCTTACAAATCAAAAGCTTTGACCTTATAGTATTATATTTTAAATGGATTTCAAGAGCCTATTTTAGAAGCATTAATCCCAAACATCCTGGAGGCAACAGATGCATTAGAGCGTGCCAGTGATTGTTCGAATTTCTATAGAATATGTGAAAAAAATAAGCACAAACATATCTTTCAGGAATTTATATCATACAGCTGAGTGAAAAAAATGCTAAAGAGTATACATAGTATGCCATTATATGTGGGAAGAGAAAAAAGAATACATATATGAATGTTTACATAAGCACAGAATATTCTAGGGATTCACAAGAAATTTATAACCATCGTTGTCTTTAAGTAAGGTAGAATGGGTGCCTGGGATCTATGGAGGAAGGGAGGCCTATTTAAAAAAAATTTCTCCCAACATTTAATTATGAAAAATTTCAAATATATACATGAGGTATAAGATTTACACAGAGAACACGAGTTTTAGCCACCACCTAGATTCTATCATTAACATTTTCTATACTATCCTATACTGTTCAACCTGTCTGTGCAACCATCAATTCATTTTATTTTTTGATACATTTCAAAGTAAACTGTAAACATAAGTTCACGTGCTCCTAAATTCTTCAGCATCAATATCATTAATTACATTTCAAATTTCATTTGCTATTTTTAATTTTGAATGAGATGTAAAAACCTTAAGTGTACACTGGCTGAGTTTTGACAAATGCATACACCTCCATAACCCAAATTCCTATGACATGGAACATTACATAACCCCAGAAAGGGGAAAGAGACTTGCTTTTAATTGTTCTCTTTCAGCACCTTCTAAATTTTGTATGAGGTATTTGTGTTTTCTATTTTTAAATAAATGAAATATTTAAGCATTTAAAATATGTAAACATTTTTATAATGAGCCATAGAATCCAAATTGGATGACAAGAAAAATAAAAACAGGGATGAGAGATAACAAGGAAGTGCTGGGGTCAATGAAATGGAGAGCTTATTGGGGTCAGAGTTGTAGCAGTGGTATTGCCATAACAAGTAAGTTAGGGGAATGAAATGTCTTGTTAGACAGTGGGATGTCTGAAGTGAAGTTTTCAGAAGTAGTCACAAGGTTCAGAGTGCAAACACAGGAATGATGACAATTGGGATATTAGTTACCCTCCCTGTCAGATGCTCTGAAGTGCACATTGTGTTTTTCTTTGTATTTTCAGTGCCTAGTACATAATAGGTACTCAAACAAGTATTAAATACTTAATTGGATTCTTTAAGCAGGTCATTCATTCATTCATTCATTTAGTTGTTTTATCACATTTTGGGGGGTATATAAAGTTGATTTATAATTTAATCAACTTACACTTTAAGCAGTAGACTTGGACTAGGGTTGAAGATAACCCAGTTTCACTGGAAAAAGGAATCATGATTATGTGAAGTTTATTCTGGACTAGGCCATTTCTCCGATGCAGCTGAGTACCTTGGCCGGATCATCCCTCTGAGCCTCATCTGTAGAATGAAGGTGACTTCTAAGAGTCATTCTTAACATTTTGCCAGGACATTATAGGCAAAGTGGCTCTGAATCGTTCTTTTCTATCACTTAGTCATTGTTTAATCACGTCTAGATTACTCTATAATAAATCACTTATAAAATGTGAACACCTAGGTGGCCTGATTGTTTTATCAATTTAATGAGGTATTACAAAATCTTTCAAAATTACCCCTCTGCTTCTATTCACTACACAGCAGAGTGGTCACTGTAAAATGCAAGTTTGAACCCTCTTCTCCCCTGTTCAAAAGTCTGCAATGATTCCCCACGCACTCAGAATAAAAGTCAGCCTTTACAGTGATCTCCAAGGCCCTGTGTGCTCTTCTACCCTCCTCACTCTCTCTGCTCTGAACATACCAGCCTTCTCACTGTTCCCCAGACACTGTGGGCAGCCCGCCACCCATTTCCCGTCAGCGATTCTACTCTCGCTCATTTGGCCTAGCCTTCTTCCTCAGCAACTTCAAGTCTTTGTTAAATGCCATCTTCTCGGTGAGGCCTACTTGGATCCGTATTTAAAATTGCAAACTTCAGCCCCCTTCTCTACTTTATTTCACTCATAGCTCTTATTTATTTCTAACATATTATGAAAGTGTGAAAGAAAACTGTAAACATGCATATCAGATACATTGTAGGTTCTACATACAAATTATATTCTCTACCCTTGACCAGTGATTTGTGGTCTGAAGGCATGAAGCATAGGGTCTTATAGTTTAAGATGTTCTAGGATAATGTGCCTTCAGAAAATCCAAGAGTAATATTAATTGTCTAAACATTCTTTCACAGATTATTTCAGTGCAGGGCACTCTTGAATAGAAATGAATACCTAATAATTTTGTGCATGTTTTCATTCGTGCATTGAACAAATATTTATTGGGCGACTTCTATGTGCTAGTTTTTATTAAATATGCTGCCAGGCCAAGGCCAAGCTGTTATAATCATTTCACTCGGGATAACGTCGCGCTCAACACCGAGTCTGCCGGATTTGGGGCGGGGATGAGGAAAAGCCTCCGCTCCCGCCAGCAGAGGGCGCGATCCCGCTCTCTTCGCAGCCTCCAGCCACCGGAGGGTCTCGGGTTCCCACGCGCGCTCCCGGGCGCGCCCCCGCTCGCCGCGTCACGTGACGCGGCCGCCGAACCCGAGCTGCCGGGCCTGAGCCGAGCTAAATTCGTCGCCGGTGGTCGCTGCCGGTGCAACCACAAAGGCTAATCCGTAGGAGGGGAAAGCTCGTGGAGTCGTACTCCCTGTTCCAATCAGGTCGGCTCACGTTGCCGTCTCACCATTCGCGGTTGCCGTGTCCCCGAGCGTTTGCATGAGCTCTTTCGTGTGGGGAAGCTCCGGTGACCATGTAGGGGGAAAGTGTGAGGAAGCTCCAGGCTCCCGGGACGAGGTCAGCGCCGTCGGCACGTTACCCCGGCGCCCACTACACTGCAGGTACGGGCCGGTGGGCCCGTCGGCCCCGGTGGGAACTCCGGCCTCCGGTTGGGGCCTGGTCCAGAGCGCTACAAAAATCTCGCGCAGTCTCGCGAGAGGCTAAGTTGAAGGAACATGGCGACGTCTAATCTGTTAAAGGTAAGCCTCTCTGTCCAGCTAGGCTTTTACTCCGTGGCCACTGGGTCCCGCTCTCCGGGAAAGGCTCGGTCCAGCTTCAGCGGCGAAACGTGGGAGTGTTTCAGGGTTGTCTACCGGGAGGGAAGCTGGGAGGAGAGGCTGCTGCCGAGGACGGAGCGCGGGCTCCGGCCTCGGGGTCGGGGGTTCCGGCTGCCCCTCGCGCGGGCTGCTGGGTGCGAAGGCCCGGCCGAGGCTGGCGAGGAGCGGCGCTTGCAGAGGGACCTGCCCCGGCCGGTATGGCCGATGAATGGTGGTGCTGAGCCCCGACCAGTTGGGCCGTTAGCGCTCTTCGAGTCGGCTTCTTGTGAAGGGAGAGTCTAAGAGGCAAAAAGGGAATATGCAAGAAAATACTGCTTAACAGGGCTCAGTGACTGGACCCCCACCTCAATTTCTGTTCCCAGTCAGCCTCCACGAACTTCAGGTCATACAGCAGTGCCCTCCACCCCACTCCCTTCCTCCTTTTTCTGTACGCTACACTTTTCCCTCCTATTTTCCCATTCTTGAGTTCATATTTTACCTTTTTTTCCTTATGAAACTGTTCCTTAACCCCATTACAGCAACCAACCAGATAACTATTGAGGAAGTACTATCATCGTTACAGGGCTTGGGAAAGTTACTTTACCAAAGAAAACGGTTGAAGTTAGTTTTACATATTGGGGATAGAGGGAAGATCTAGGCCCAGAGAGACATTCTGCACTATCACTTAAAAAGTTTGGGGGAGAATGAGGAAGACTTGGCTCTAGTCCGTTCTGTGCACGTGTTTCTAGTAGGAACTTTATTCCTTAAAAATATTGCCTGAAATGGGGATAGTGGTCAGCTCAGGGAACTTAAATACAAAGGATGAAGTGCTCCTCCCACAAACCCATCATTATGTCTTCAGACAGTGTGGATGGATAGTACAAAGTAATAGAATAGAAAGTATATGAAAATATACTGGAACCTTCTTTAGACTACTGATAACTGCCTAATAGATGGGACTGTTTTATAAAATGCAGACCTAATTTACTAATTTAAGAAGCTACATACCTTCTTTTAAAAGGGGGAGCAGCCTAAAACTAGACTGAATTTCTGCTACCTAGGAGCTTTATGGCATTAAGCAAGTTTCTTAACCTCTGTGCCTGAGTTACTTCATTAATAAAGTGGAATTATCAACAGCAGCTATTTCATGGGAGCATTGTGAAGATTGAATCAATATATGTGAAATGCTTAAAACAGTGACTGGCAATTAATACACAATACACATGAATTACTAGAATTATTACTACTCCTGTTTCTCGAAACGAATTCACAGGAATTGAATAATCCATCCTACTCTAACAGTATAGCAAAGTTCTAATATGCTAGTTCAGAAAGAAAATTTGTTTAACTTATGAAAACTCCTCTTAATGCATCCCCATGTTTACATGAGCAGTAACCTATGTTATTAATTGAAATGTGTGTTTTAGAAATGATTTGGATCCTGACTGTGAATTTTTGACTTGTTGATTACTTGGATATAAAGCAGGGTCTCCACACTGATTCTTTCTCAGAAGTGGGTAAGCCAGTTTGCATTCTATTCCATACAAAGGCTTACAAAGGATTGTTTGGAGGCAATGTAAGTCCAAAGCTACTTTTCTCAATACTAGTAAGTGGTCCTACTAGTAAGTAATCTTGTAGAGATTATGAATCTACATCTACAGCACACACCACAAGTGGGAATGTAAATTAGTTCAACCATTGTAGAAAGTAGTATGGAGATTCCTCAAAAAACTAAAAATAGAAATACCATTTGACCCAGGAATTCCACTCCTAGGAATTACCCTAAGAATACAGGATCCCAGATTCAAAAAAAGACATAAGCACCCCTATGTTTATCGCAGCACTATTTACAATAGCCAAAAATGGAAGCAACCTAAGTGTCCATCAGATGAATGGATAAAGAAGATGTGGTACATATACACAATGGAATAATATTCAGCCATAAGAAGAAAACAGATCATACCGTTTGCAACAACATGGATGAAGCTAGAAGGTATTATGCTCAGTGAAATAAGCCCGGCAGAGAAAGACAAGTACCAAATGATTTCACTCATCTGTGGAGTATAAGAACAAAGAAAAACTGAAGGAACAAAACAGTAGCAGACTCACAGAACCCAAAAATGGACTAACAGTTACCAAAGGAAAAGGAACTGGGAAGGGTGGGTGGTAAGGGAGGGATAAGGGGATAAAGGGGCATTATGATTAGCACACATAATGTAGGGGGGCCACAGGGAAGGCAGTATAGCACAGAGAAGACAAGTAGTGACTCTATAGCATCTTACTATGCTGATGGACAGTGACTGTAATGGGGTATGTGGTGGGGACTTGATAATGGGGGGAATCTAGTAACCAGTGTTGCTAATGTGATTGTATATCAATGATACCTTAAAAAAAATACTAAAGAAGGGAAAAAAAAAAGACCACAAGTTTTCAAAAAGTTTTGTAACTCAAGTCAGACAACTTTTATAAGTAAAAGGAAGGCAATAATGCTTTGAAAAAAACTGGTTAAATGACTCAGTCACTCTCATGACATGAATGTAGGTGCCAAAGATACACTGGGAAAATTGCAGTGAATTTGTTGCATGAAATGTTGAAAAGGGAAGAATTTCTAAATACTATTTTATATAGGATGTGATTTTAATTTTGTGTAACATAATGTACATTATAAATAGACATTTGAGTCTTTTGTCTGTATCACCAAAGATTGCTTATTCAAGGTGGCCAGAAAACCTTTTTTTCTTTCTTCTCCTTATTAGAGTGAGGGTAGGTTGTGGAGTGTGTATTGCTTTTATTCATACGTTTGGAAGTAGCTAATTAAAAAGTGAGAAGTTTGTGTTCTTGGAGAAATGTAGTGTGACCCTGCCAGGATAGACCTATAACATAATTCATAGAATAATTTAAATTCATGTCTAGTGGTACCTTGAATAGAGACAGGTGTCTGGGAGTGGCCAAATTAGCCTCATTTACTTTTTTGACAAGACTAGACTGGTTCATTAGAGAAATGCTTTAGACATTGTGCAATTAGATTTCACCAGAGTGCATTTGACAGAATTATCATGTCCTGTGGTTGAAATGGAGAAGTGTGGGCTAGATGAGAATACAGTTAGAATTTGATTCATTATTAAACAGCTGCACCTGAAGAATGATGAGTAATAAATTATCATGAGCCCTGAAAGGAGACCTTTAGTGTCCTGCTGAAAAAATATGTCCTCTTCCTATTTCCCAGTAACTTGGATGAAGTTAATAAGTTTGTTGAATTGTGGATGACAATTTGGAGGGAAAGCTAGTATGAAAAAATAGCAAGATTCAAAAACCTTGATATGAAGCTTGCAGAGCAAGAACTGAATGCAGTAACAACCATCTACTTTTTGATACTAGATTTTGAATGTAAATTGTATTCTTGATTTAAAGCAAGTGAGCTGTTTTGGAAATCTTGAATATACAAAAATTTGTGTTGTATCTTTTAACATACAATTATCAGTTTATGTCTCCAAAAACCTTTCAATATTACCACTTTGTTGTTTTAACATTTTAATTCTGCTTGTTTTTCTTTTGTAGTTACCATCTAGGCCTCAATGCTCATGTTTTTCATTTCCAATTGAGAATTCTATTTCAAATAGAAATTGTTTAAATCTTATTTTGCTGCTCCTCACCCCATTTAATTCTTAGCACATTACTTTATCCAACTATTTGGAGTGCCCTTAACTTCCTTGGTCAGTACCACACATTTTTTTGCTTTTCCCTATATTCTCTTTTCCACAGTACCTGCCACATTGCCTCCTTCTGCTTTTTCTGGCTCAGCCTTAATTTCCCTCCAAAGATTGGCAGCATGTCCCCTCTTTATTCTGACTTCACTGGAATAAGAAAGTTCATGTTATTTCCTCATATAAACTTAACCTGCATTCTGATTTGGCCTCAAATTTTTGCCCTTTTCTCTCTTATCACAGTTCTTAGAAAACTAGCAGCCCCACTTGCTGCCTCTATAATTCTTCACCTTTTCCCTTAACTTACTATGACTTGGCTCCCCCCCACCCTCACCCAGTTATGTTGAGTGCTTGAGTTATATCAAGAGTGTCATTAATTTTCAAATTGCCAAATGAGATTCTTCTCTGATATATTCATCCTCTCTTCTGATATTTTTTAACACAACCTCTGCTTCCTTTTTATGACATTCTCTCCATAGTCTTTTATCTCTCAGTGTTTTTGACTGACTTCCCTCCTCTCCTCCCCAATGTAATTATTTCTCAGGATTTGATTGTCAGCCCTTTTCTGTCCTGTACTGCTTTTTCTGTGACCGTCTTAATTCCCATGATTTCACTGTTTTTATCTCTTAACTCTGATCAGAGCTCTAGATCAAAACAGTTCTGACCATATCACTTGCCTGCTCAGACACCTTTGATGGTTCAAATTCTTTTGAGATCTTTCCAGCTATTTCCTCTTCCTAATATCTCTCTCATTCTCTCTCAGAAACACACACACACCCCTGTACCTGGCTGTCTACTCATTGGTTCACTAGCATACCAGCATCTTCAAGATCTATGTTTGCTGTTTATTCTAACAGGAATGCCTCTCTTCCCTCAGTATTTGCCTGTTAAAATCCTAGTTATTCATTAAAACTCAGACCAGATTTCTCCTTTCTTCTTAATACTCTCCTTTGGAATTAATTGTTGTCTACCCTGCACAATCATAGCACTGCATCTATGCTCAGTCCCTTCTAGCACTTACATTATGCCTTATATATTAACTACAGAATCTACTTACATATCTAACTCCCTTTGAGGATTGTAAGCACCATTAGTGGAAAGACTTTATCTGTTGATGTCTTAATCAGTGATCATTCATGATAGGTGCTCCGTAAATGAGTGATAATTGACTAAAAAAAGAAATCTAGTACAGTATCTGAATATTGTAGAAGCTCCAATCAAATGAGTGTTGATTGGTTAACAAGAGGAATTTCTGGTTTTAGTCCCTTCTAATTAGATTTACAGAGAGAAAAGGGTTATAAGAGTTATAAAACCAACCCACAAGAGAATCCAAACTTTAAAGTGATTATGTAGCACACTACTTTTCTCAGTGGAATCTTTTTTATCCTTTGAGAGAAAAGAAAATATAGAGGAGTGATTCAAAATGTCTGTAGAAGTATTCATTATTGAAGTAATTTTATTAGGCACATAAGTGCAAGGTCACCATGAAGGATTCACAGATGTGTAAGACAAGGCCCATGCTCTGGGAATTTACCATATACTAAAGGAGATCAAAGGTACTAATGATTTGCATTAAGGCAAGGACTTACAGAGTGTTGTCAAGTGCTGTGTTGTCCCCACAGAATGAGGAGATTTCTGGTGGGATGATCAAGGAAAGTTTTATGTTGAGATGGATTTGAAGAATGGGTAGACTTTTTGTAGGTGGTGATTAGAAGAAAATTTGGTAAGAATGAAGACTAGATCAGTTTTGGCTGCAGTGTAAGCAGAACTGCATTCTGTGTTGCTTTCTATATGAATGATGCTCCTTGGAATTGTTGCAGCATAGTGGCCCAAAATACAGGAAACAGTAGGAGAGAAGAGTACAAAGGAAAGTCAGAGTCAGATGGTGAGAAGTCTTCAATGCTAGGCAAGGGAGTTTTTTAAAAGTTCCATAGATAGTGGGGAATATTTGAAAAATACGTGAGCAGAGATATTGTCAAGCCTGAAATATTTCTTGGGTAAAACCTGTTACTCAGCATCACTTCTCTTTTGTGTGTATTCAGAATATGATTTGTGGGGTGGCCATGAATGAGAGGCATTTGTGCTGATGACACCATACGGTCATTAGAATCATAACAGGAGTCATTAAGTGTATGGAAAATAAATTCATTTGTTCAACAAAGTATTTAGCATTTTCCAATTCCAACTAGATAATTGTGATTTAGGCAGATTAATTCTTGCCCTTATATATTTTACATTTGTGTGAGGGGAGAGAGGCACTAAACATAAGCAAATAAATATATACCATAGTTCAGGTTGTAATAAATGCTATGAAGATTAACAATCAGGGTAAAGAGAGCGATGTGTTATTTTTGATAAGATGATCAGGGAAGAACTCTGAAAAGATGAAATTTTAAGTGAAACTTGAATGAAGCAAGGGAACAGACATGAACCTCTGTAAGAGAAGCTCCAGCTAGAGGGCACAGGAACAACCAGTGTAAAGACATTGAGTCAGGAGCGTGCTTGGCAAGATTTGAATGTTGTCTGAATGTGCTTAACATATGCATTGAGATCATTCTTTTTAATGTCTATTTAAATATAAATGACAGACTTGTTTTAGAATCTAAAGTGTCAGTGTTCATTGGGTTGATGAAAATTGCCCTTTTGAATGGGCATGTAAGAGGAACGTGATCAGTAGGGCTACCTTGCCTCTTTACAGTGTACTGTCTTAGAGACATGGTTATATTTGACAATGACAGCCTGGGGAGAAAAGGAATTCAGGGATATGTATATTGGCTATGGGTAGGGGTTGGAGTAGGAATGCTGGACTAAATCAGTTGCCATAAAACTGTGATAAATGTAAATGAGAATTTTTTATGTTCCATGAAAATAAATGAATGAGCAGTTATGTAATCTGGAGGTGATGTATGTTAATTAAAGCCACTAACAGGAGGTGACAGTTTAGGATAAATTTCAGGAGATCTGTCATTCATCATGGGAATAGAAGAAGGGAATATAGTAAACTGTAGGAGGGTATCAAGAGGACTCTAGACATCTGTCTGGTGGGCAGAGAAGAAGGGTAGAGAAGAGAGAGAGAGACAAAGGCAGGTGTTTCTTATAAGATAGTTTGCTAGGGTCCTGGGGAATCCAGTTGTGTCACAGAAAGCCATCTGGCTCTTGATTCGGTATAGTAGGTAGAGTGAATTGGGTGCCTGATAGACTTGGTAAACAAATTACAGCTCAGGTTAAAACATTGGTCAGAATACATGGAGTACATACAGATAATATCAAGGATATTTGATAATTATAACTGCGGTTTGTTTATCCACAAATATGTGAGCATTTACTCTGTGCTGGATATTATTCTAAGTGTCAGTGATACAGTAGTGAATATGACAGACAGGGTCTCTAGTGTTTGGATCTTATATTCTAATATGTAAATACTGACACCAAAGAAATAAATAACACATTGGGTAGTTTTTGTGGAGGGCAGTGATGAAAACAAAATAAGAGTGTAGAAAAGATGGGGGCACAATTTTACTTTGTTATTATAACAGAAAATAATTTTATTTTTTTCCTTAAATGCTGCTTTCAGCTATGTTCTGTTGGATTTTCTTTCCCTGCCACTTGATGACATATCAGCAGATTCCATAGCTTTCTGGTCTTTTTAAAAAGTCCTATTTAGTCTAAATTAAAATTTTCAATTTCATAGCCAGTCAAAGCAACTCCCTTACCAGCTCAAGACCTCAAGACCTTCTCCAGAGAAGAATGGGGGAAGGGCTCTTTCTTAGGTTGGTTTGGGAAGGCCTCTGAGGTGACATTGATGGTAAAACTTGAATGATCTGCATTCTAGACAAAGGTCTTGAGTGCAGTAGTAAGTTTGGCATATTTGAGGAACACCTTAGAAAGGGTAATATGGCTGGAACATAGTGAGAATTACCAGTATTCAAATATATATTATACTTTTATGGGTTTTTTGGTTAATGAGGCTTGCAAATGTAGTTTTAAAATCACATATCTGTAGCAATAGTGTTTCAGTAGACAGTATGGGAACCCACATATTCAAATAGCTAACTTCATAATTCACATGAAAGACCTAAAATATACAAATTGGATTCCTTTTTAAAGTTACTAGAATGCCGTCTTTGGATATGACCCATAATCAATAGACTAGAAATTTCTCAGAGGGAACAAATACAAATCTTAAAACAACTAAACTCATGTTGTGGCCTAAATGTTATGGGTGTGAAAGAATACAGGTGATAAAAAATAACTTCAATTAATTGTATAGATGTTGTTATTTCTTGTCTTGCCTTTAACTTGTCTTTTCACCTTAACTTTTCTTGTACTTTTGTCATTATGAAGAATATGTAGCAAGAAGATGTACAGCAATAATAACTGCATTCCTTGTTTCCTCTTAAGTACAACATTCAGCATCATTATAAAATACTGTAATGATGTTGCTCCTCCAATTTGTTATGGTATGTTTTGTTCCATATGTTACATAAGGATTTCTGGACATTTTCAGGGCAAACCAGCTGGTCAGTATTTGTATTATTTTGGTGCAAAGTAAGTGAATAACTTTAAAATGATTCTGTTACTTTTAAAACATTTTGCAAGCCCCGTGGACTCTTCTGTTTTACTTTACTTTCATGTGTTTATTTAAGCATTCCTGTTTTTTAACATGGTACCAAATTTTGTAGGCGCATACAAGCAATCATATATCTACTCTTTTTCTTGGGATTAAGTAAAATGGAATTATAGGTGAAAAAACACTGTAGAATTTTAATAGATGTGCAGATTTTTTTTTAAGTGATAATATATCTTAGATCTATATAGCATTTTCATTACTGGGCTGTAACACCCTCCCTGGACCCCAAACACATTACAAAAAATTAAACTTTTCTTTTGTAATTTATCTTACTATTGCATGTTTGCTTTTCTTTGAAACGAACCACCATGGCTACAAATAAGAGATTGTAGGACTTTTCTATCAATCTATTTTAGAACTGATTCTCCATTAGGGATACTTTTCAGATAAAGCTGAATCCATCTATTTGGATCTGGGCAAACAACATGTTATATTAAGAGATTTTGATTTCTTTATACTGATTAAAGCAGAAAAAGGGAGCTGAACCTTTATTAACTTGTTTTTCTTTCAACTTTTTTTCTTCTTACTGTTTTCATCCTATATCTCCTAGTTGTCTCTGAGAAACTTGACACAATTTTTTGTTTTCCTCACCCCTGTGGGGAAGACTAAGTGAAAAGCAAGTTACTAGTAAATAAAGTTTTATCTTATTTAAGATAAAGAAGGAGAACACAGGGAATGAAGGTCTAGAGTTATAATTTCAACATTTGCTTCTACTGGACAATACATCCAAAACACTCAAACGCATTCATTCCTCCCTTGGCATTTATTGTAGAGTCAGTGATTTCACCAGCTATTCACTCAAGCCAGAAATCTGAGAGCCATGTCATATTATTACCCAATAGGCAAAACAAGCATGTTTAGGACACCCTACCCCCCGTAAAAAGAAAAAAAAAAAGAAAGTTGTGTGTGAGGGTTATATCTGATATTGTTTTAAAGAAAACTTTTGAACTTTTAATCTGTATTTTTAGAATTTAGTATCCTTTGTATTTTGAAATACTTTGGGGAGTACTGGTCAAGGGAGGAATTATATAGTCATTTGAGAGTTTAGTGCCTTATACTATTTTTGTTGAGTCATTTTCAACATTCTCTCTCTCATTCCCACATCTAATTATCACCAAATCCTGTTACTGTAGAAGTTGAAGTAATGTTATGATGATAGCCAACACTTACGTAATGTTTATTTGTGTCAACCACTTTTCTGAACATTTTGCATATGTTATTAAATCCTTATAACAATCCTTTCAAATAGATACTTTGTTAAGCCCATTTTACATAGATGAGACTGAAGCACAGAGAATCTAAGTAACTTATTCAAGGTCACACAGTTGTTAAGTGGCTTCTTGAATATCTTACCATTAGCACTTTCCTTTCTATTCCATTGCCTTAGTTTAGTTTAGGGTTTCTTCATTTGTTGCTCATGTGGACTGTTGGAGTAACTTCCTGTTAGACTCCATTTCAATTTTTCCTTCACTGAATTTATAGACAGTCTTCTAGAAGTTAAATACAATCACATCAGTAGGCACTGGCTAGTCTTCTCCCCCTCCCAAATTATTATTTAATGTTATAATCTGTTAGTATCATTAATTTTGGATAGACAGAATGTTTTCTTACTTTCTGGCACCAAAAGGAGTTTGAGGATCATTTCTTCCCCAACCTTGGAATTACCCTTTTCTCTAAGGAGCCCTTTGTGGAATATGGTATTGAGAAATGAAGATCTAGATGCTAGGTATGCTAATTTTTACTGGGGTACACACACACACACACACACACACAAACACACACACACACACCCCTGTAGTTATTTCTGAATCTGTGTTATTGAAACCCATGAGACACCTCAGTTCCAGTAAATGCAATTCTGTCCCTTTCCCTTTTCATATATGTAACCTCCCTAACAGTGAGAAATCTGACTTTGGGACTGAATTACTCAGGAAGGACTTAATTACTCAGAAAGTAGGAAAGGAAGGAAGCTATTATAACAGTCATACATGCATTGATGTAAAACTAGCTGTAAATTCAAGCTAAGAATTATTTAACAATTAGAAGATAGATTTACTAATAAATACTCATAACAATAGAATATTCAGATTTAAGTGAATAATACTATCATGACAATTTTTAAAGTAAACTTTATTGAACTAGAACGTGTATACAGAAATGCATACAAATCATAAATATATAGTTGTTTGCAGTTTTCATAAAGGAAACATACCTGTATAATCAGCAGCCAGTTCTAGAAATAGGATATTAACAGTACTCCCAAAAGCCCCCTCTCTTGTGCCTCATTTTTATCTCTAATTTGCAGCCCCCTTCCCAAGGTAATCATTGTTCTAAGAACTGTAGATGTGTTTTGCCTATTTATGAACATAGTGTGTACCCTTGTGACTTCCTTGTTCAACGTTATGTCTGTGAAATTGATCTGTATTATTACCTGTTAAATTTTTGTTACTATAAAATATTCCATTGTTATGAATATTCCACATTTGTCCATTCTTTACAGACATTTGGGTTATTTCCAGTTTTTTACTCTTGAGAATAGGGCTGCTGTGTACTTTTTATATACAAGTCTTTTGGTAGACATATGCCTGCAGCTCAGTTGGAAGTATAGCAAGGAGTAAAATTGCTGCATCATATAATACATATATGTTTAGCTTTCACAGATAAATAGTTTTCTAAAGACTAAAGATGGTGACATGTGAGGTAAGACAGAGGCTTCCTCCTAAAACCGCATATAATATGAAAATATTACTAATACAACTATTCCTGAAACAGCCACAGGAAAAGGTACTGTGCCAAACTGCATACACGTGAAGACAAGAGCAGACCTCACAGAACAGGGTAACATACTAAAGCTCTGCCCCAGCATGACCCAAGCCCTTCCCCCACCCCAGCTCACCAGCAGGAGGAAGAGAAACGGAGCAGGGAGGGAGTGGATATCTGGGACTGCTGAATACCTAACTCTGGAGATCTGCTCTGAGAGGAAAAACCTACATTTCATTGTGCTTGCATGATACTCTCGTAATTAGGGGGTTGGAAACCTAAGACAGGCAGAATTCCTGGAGAGACTAAGATTCCAGCTGCTTGTGGAAAGCAGGGATCCGTATCTGGCTGCTCTGGGACAAAAGAAAGGTGGGCAGTCTGAGAGACTTCCTCACAAGGAAGCCCTTAGCAAGAGGGCTGTTAAAGGGGCAAGGTTTGCACAGACCTTACTGCTCAGGAGAAAGGATAGGTAGACAAAATTGTCTGGGTGCACTCTATCCAGCAGGTTGGGAGCTTTCACGATCTTCAAGTGCTCCAGCTCCCTGGCTGCCTGCACAGGTCCAAGAACCCCTCCGTGATAGGCAGCCTACTGCACCTTTCTCCTGGCCTGCCCCACCTGGCTGGCAAACTGGCAAACCCTACTCTGGCGTTAGGCCAGCCAGAGAGAAGATCTGTCTTCAATTAGAAACGCAAAGCTTATACCTGTGAGCTCAGCCACTGGTTCAGACAGTGGAGACAGGCATAGCAGCCGGGAAGCAGGAAACAGCTCTTTCCTCCCTCCAGACACCAGTACCACTCCCCTGCAACCCCCAACATTGTTTCAGGGGCTGAGCAGCTCAAGAGAGTAGAGCTTCTGGGCACTAGAGGGCGCCATACACAAATATGAAAGGCCAAAGGAACCTGGCTCAGAGTAAAATTAATACAACTCCTGAGAAAGATTTAAATGACATTGACCTCATGACTCTCCCTGAACAAGAGTTCAAAATAAAAATCATTAGCATGCTCATGGAGGTACGGAAAGATATTCAAGAACTCAGGAGTGAACTCTGGTCGGAGATCCAATCGTGGAAGGGAACAATGGACAGTATTAAAATCAGATTGAATATGATGGAGGAGACGATAAATGAAATAGAAACTAGAGAAGAGGAATAAAAAGAAGCAGTGACACAGAGAGAAAAAAGAATCTCCAAGAATGAAAGAATATTGATAGAACTGTGTTAACAATCCAAACGGAACAATATTCACATTATAGGAGTACCAGAAGAAGAAGAGAGAGAAAAAGGGATAGAAAGTGTCTTTGAGGAGGTAATTGCTGAAAACTTCCCCAGTCTGGGGAAGGAGATAGTCTCTCAGGCCATGGAGATGCACAGATCTCCCAACACAAGGGACCCAAGGAAGACAACACCAAGACATATAGTAATTAAAATGGCAAAGATCAAGGATAAGGACAGACTATTAAAAGCAGCAAGAGAGAGAAATAAGATCACATACAAAGGAAAGCCCATCAGGCTATCATCAGACTTCTCAACAGAAACCTTACAGGCCAGAAAGGAGTGGCATGATGTATTTAATGCAATGAAGCAGAAGGGACTTGAAACAAGATTACTTTATCTGGCATGATTATCATTTAACATTGAAAGAGGGATTAAACAATACCCAGATAAGCAAAAGCTGAGGGAATTTACCTCCCTCAAACCATCTCTACAGTGTATTTTGGAGGGACTACTATAGATGGAAATGTTCCTAAGATTTAATAGCTGTCACCAGAGGTAATAAAACCACAGTAAAGAAGATAGAACAGCTAATTACTAAGCAAATGCAAAATTAAATTAACAATCCCAGAAGTCAATCAAGGGATAGACAAAGAGTATAGAATATGATACCTAATATATAAAGAATGGAGGAGGAAGAAAAAGGATTAAAAAAAGCCTTTAGATTGTGTTTGTAATAGCGTATTAACTGAGTTAAGTTAGACTCTTAGATAGTAAAGAACTTAACCTTGAACCTTTGGTAACCATGAATCTAAAGCCTGCAATGGCAATAAGTACATACCTATCGATAATCACCCTAAATGTAAATGGACTGAAATACACCAATCAAAAGACACAGAGTCACTGAATGGATGAAAAAACAAGACCCATCTATATGCTGCCTACAAGAGATTCACTTTAAACCCAAAGACATACACAGACTAAAAGTGAAGGGATGGAAAATGACATTTCATGCAACTAATAGGGAAAAAAAAGGAGGAGTTGCAGTACTAGTATCAGACAAAATAGACTTCAAACAAACAAAGTCGTAAGAGACAGAGAAGGACATTACATAATGATAAAAGGGTCAATCCAACGATAAGATATAACTATCATAAATACCTGTGCGCCCAACACAGGAGCACATACATATGTGAAACAAATACTAACAGAATTAAAAGGAGAAATGGAATGCAATGCATTCATTCTATGAGACTTCAACACTCCACTCACTCTGAAGGACAGATCAACCAGACAGAAAATAAGGAGACAAAGGCACTGAACAACACATTAGAAGAGGTGGACCTAACAGACATCTACAGAACTCTACACCCAAAGAGGCAGAATACACATTCTTCTTAAGTGCACATGAAACAATTTAAACAATAGATCATATACTAGGCCATAAAAAGAGCCTAGGCAAATTTAAAAAGACAGAAATTGTACCAACCAGTTTCTCAGACCACAAAGGTATGAAACTAGAAATATTATTATGCAAAGAAAATGAACAATACCACAAACACATGGAGGCTTCACAACATGCTCCCAAATAACCAATGGATCAATGACCAAATAAAAACAGGGATCAAGCAATATATGGAGACAAATGACAACAATAATTCAACACTGCAAAATCTGTGGGACGCAGTGAAGGCTGTGCTAAGAGGAAACTATATTGCAATACAAGCCTACCTCAGGAAAGAAGAACAATCCCATATAAGCAGTCTAAACTCAAAATTAATGAAATGAGAAAAACAAGAAAAAATGAGGCCCAAAGTCAGTAGAAGGTAGGACATAATAAAGATTAGAGCAAAAATAAATAAAGTCGAACAGAATAAAACCATAGAAAGGATTAATGAAAGCAGGAGGTGGATCTTCGAGAAAATAAACAAAATAGATAAACCCCTAGCCAGACTTATCAAGAAAAAAAGAGAGTCTACTCACATAAACAGAATCAGAAATGAGAAAGGAAAAACCATGACAGACACCACAGAAATACAAAGAGCTATTAGAGAATACTATGAAAAATTTGATGCTAACAAACTGGATAACCTAGAAGATAATGGACAACTTTCTGGAAAAATACAACCTTCCAAGGCTGACCCAGAAAGAAATGGAAAATCTTAACAGACCAATTACCAGCAATGAAATTGAACTGGTGATCAAAAATCTACCTAAGAACAAAAGCCCTGGACCAGATGGCTTCCCTGCTGAATTTTATCAAACATTTAGTGAAGACCTAATACCCATCCTCCTTAAAGTTTTCCAAGGAGTAGAAAAAGAGGGAGTACTTCCAAACTCATTCTATGAGGCCAGCATGACTCTAGTACCAAAACTGGGCTAAGACACCACAAAAAAAGAAAATTACAGACCAATATCCCTGATGAACATAGATGCAGAAATATTCAACAAAATATTAGCAAAACGAACTCAAAAATACATCAAGAGGATCATCCATCATAAATGAGTAGGATTTATTCCAGGGATGCAAGGATGGTACAACATTCGAAAATCCATCAACATCATCCACCACATCAACAAAAAGGATAAAAAACACATCATCATTTCCATAGATGCTGAAAAAGCATTTGATGAAATTCAACATCCATTCATGATAAAAACTCTCAAAAAAATGGGTATAGAGGGCAAGTACCTCAACGTAATGAAGGCCATATATGACAAATGCACAGCCAACATTATACTTAACAGCAAGAAGCTGAAAGCTTTTCCTTTAAGATTGGGAGCAAAACAAGGATGTCCACTCTCCCCACTTCTATTCAACATAGTACTGGAGGTCCTAGCCACAGCAATCAGACAACACAAAGAAATAAAAGGCATCCAGACTGGCAAGGAAGAAGTTAAACTGTCCCTGTTTGCCGATGACATGATATTGTACATAAAAAAACCCTAAAGAATCCACGCCAAAACTACTAGGTCTTTTTTTTCCCATGGTTTGAATTTTTTTTATTAAGGTATTATTGACATACACTCTTATGAAGGTTTCACGTGAAAAAACAATGTGGTTACTACATTTACCCATATTATCAAGTCCCCACCCATACCCCAATGCTGTCGCTGTCCTTGAGTGTCGTAAGATGCCACAGATTCACTATTTGCCTTCTCTGTGCTACACTGTTTTTCCCGTGATCCCCCACACTGTGTATACTAAACGAAATACGCCTGAATCCCCTTCTCCCACCCTCCCACACCCCTCCCCTTTGGTAATCACTAGTTCCTTCTTGGAGTCTCTCAGTCTGCTGCTATTTTGTTCCTTCACTTTTGCTTCGTTGTTTTACTCCACAAATGAGGGAAATCATTTGGCACTTGTCTTTCTCCGCCTGACTAATTTCACTGAGCATAACATCCTCCAGCTCCATACATGTTGTTGCAAATGGTAGGATTTGTTTCTTTCTTATGGCTGAATAGTATTGCATTGTGTATATGTACCACATCTTCCTTATCCATTCATCTACTGATGGACACTTAGGTTCCTTCCATATCTTGGCTATTGTAAAAAGTGCTGCAGTAAACATAGGGGTGCATATGTCTTTTTGAATCTGAGAAGTTGTATTCTTGGGGTAAATTCCAAGGAGTAGGATTCCAGGGTATTTCTACTTTTAGTTTTTTGAGGACCCTCCATATTGCTTTCCACAATGGTTGAACTAGCTTACATTCCCACCAGCAGTGTAGGAGGGTTCCCCTGTCTCTGTATCCTTGCCGGAATTTGTTGCTGTTAGTGTTTTGGGTGCTGGCCATCCTTACTGGTGTGAGGTGATATCTCATTGTGGTTATAATTTGCATTTCCCTGATGATTAGTGATGTGGAGCATCTTTTCATATGTCCCTTGGCCATCTGAGTTTCTTCTTCAGAGAACTGTCTCTTCATATCCTCTGCCCATTTTTTTAATCAGGTTATTTGTTTTTTGGGTGTTGAGACGTGTAAGCTCCTTATATAATTTGGATGTTAACCCCTTGTCGGATATATCATTTACAAATATATTCTCCATTACTGTAGGATGCCTTTTTGTTCTGTTGATAGTGTTCTTTGCTGTACAGAAACTTTTTAGTTTGATGTGGTCCCATGAGTTCATTTTTGCTTTTGTTTCCCTGCTTGAGGAGATAATGTTCAGGAAGAAGTTGCTCATGCTTATATTCAGGATATTTTTGCCTATGTTGTCTTCTAAGAGTTTTATGGTTTCATGACTTACATTCAGGTCCTTGATCCATTTCGAGTTTACTTTTGTGTATGGGGTTAAACAGTAATCCAGTTTCATTCTCTTGCATGTAGCTGTCCAGTTTTGCCACACCAGCTGTTGAAGAGGCTGTCATTTCACAACTGTATATCCGTGGCTCCTTTATCTTATATTAATTGACCATATATGGTTGGGTTTATATCAGGGCTCTCTTATCTCTTCCATTAGTCTATGGGTCTCTTCTTGTGCCAGTACCAAATTGTCTTGAGTACTGTGGCTTTGTACTAGAGCTTGATGTTAGGGAGCATAATCCCCTTAGCTTTATTCTTCCTTCCCAGGATTGCTTTGGCTATTCGGGGTCCTTTTTACTTTTTAGTTCCATGTGAATTTTAGAACGATTTTCTCTAGTTTGTTGTAGAATGCTGTTGGTATTTTGGTAGGAATTGCATTGTATCTGTAGATTGCTCTAGGCAGGATGGCCATTTTGACAATATGAATTCTTCCTATCCATGAACATGGGATGTGTTTCCATTTATTGGTATCTTCTTTAATTTCTCTCATGTGTATCTTGTAGTTTTCAGAATATTGGTCTTTCACTTCTTTGGTTAGGTTTATTCCTAGGTATTTTATTCCTTTTGATGCAACTGTGAATGGAATTGTTTTCCTGATTTCTCTCTCTGCTAGTTCATTGTTAGTGTATAGGAATGCCACAGATTTCTGTGTATTAATTTTGTATCCCACAACTTTGCTGAATTCAGATATTAGATCTAGTAGTTTTGGAGTGTATTCTTTAGGGCTTTTTATGTGCAATATCATGTCATCTGCAAACAGAGACAGTTTAACTTCTTCCTTGCCAATCTGGATGCCTTTTATTTCTTTGTGTTGTCTGATTGCTGTGGCTACGACCTCCAGTACTATGTTGTATAGAAGTGGGGAGAGTGGACATACCTGTCTTGTTCCCAATCTTAAAGGAAAAGCTTTCAGCTTCTCGCTGAAAGTGTAATGTTGGCTGTGGGTTTGTCATTTATGGCCTTTGTTATGTTGAGGTACTTGCCCTCTATACCCATTTTGTTGAGAGTTTTTATCATGAATGGATGTTGAATTTCATCAAATGCTTTTTCAGCATCTATGGAAATGATGATGTGTTTTTTGTCCTTCTTTTTGTTGATGTGGTGGATGATGTTGATGGATTTTCAAATCTTGTACCATCCTTGCAATCTGGAATAAATCCTTCTTGATCATGATGGATGATCTCTTTGATGTATTTTTGAGTTCGGTTTGCCAATATTTTGTTGAGTATTTTTGCATCTATGTTCATCAGGGATATTGGTCTGTAATTTTCTTTTTTTTGTGGTGTCTTTGCCTGGTTTTGGTATTAGAGTCATGCTGGCCACACAGAATGAGTTTGGAAGTATTTCCCTCTTCTACTCTTTGGAAAACTTTAAGGAGGATGGGTATTAGGTCTTCACTAAATGTTTGATAAAATTCAGTGTTGAAGCCATCTGGTCCAGGGCTTTTGTTCTTAGGTAGATTTTTGATCACCAGTTCAATTTCGTTGCTGGTAATTGGTCTGTTAAGATTTTCCATTTCTTTCTGGGTCAGCCTTGGAAGGTTGTATTTTTCCAGAAAGTTGTCCATTTCTTCTAGGTTATCCAGTTTGTTAGCATCAAATTTTTCATAGTATTCTCTAATAGTTCTTTGTATTTCTGTGGTGACTATCGTGATTCTTCCTTTCTCATTTCTGATTCTGTTTATGTGAGTAGACTCTCTTTTTTTCTTGATAAGTCTGGCTAGGGGTTTATCTATTTTGTTTATTTTCTCGAAGATCCACCTCCTGCTCTCATTGATTCTTTCTATTGTTTTATTCTTCTCAATTTTGTTTATTTCCGCTCTAATCTTTATTTATGTCCCTCCTTCAACTGACTTTGGGCCTCATTTTTTCTTGTTTTTCTCGTTTCATTAATTGTGAGTTTAGACTGCTCATATGGGGTTGTTCTTTCCTGAGGTAGGCTTGTATTGCAGTATACTTTCCTCTTAGCACCGCCTTCGCTGTGTCTCACAGATTTTTACAGTGTTGAATTATTGTTGTCATTTTTCTCCATATATTACTTGGTCTCTGTTTTTATTTGGTCATTGATCCATTGGTTATTTAGGAGCATGTTGTGAAGCCTCCATGTGTTTGTGGGATTTTTCATTTTGTTTGCTTAATTCATTTCTAGTTTCATACCTTTGTGGTCTGAGAAACTGATTAGTACAATTTCAATCTTTTTGATTTTACCGAGGCCTTTTTTTCGCCTAGTATATGATCTATTCTTGAAAATGTTCCATGTGCACTTGAGAAGAATGTGTATTCTGGGTGTAGAGTTCTATCGATGTCTGTTAGGTCCATCTCTTCTATTGTGTTGTTCAGTGCCTCTGTCTCCTTACTTATTTTCTGTCTGGTTGACCTGTCCTTCAGAGTGAGTGGAGTGTTGAAGTCTCATAGAATGAATGCATTGCATTCCATTTCTCCTTTTAATTCTGTTAGTATTTGTTTCACATATGTATGTGCTCCTGTGTTGGGCGCACAGGTATTTATGATAGTTATATCTTATCGTTGGATTGACCCTTTTATCATTATGTAATGTCCTTCTCTGTCTCTTACGACTTTGTTTGTTTGAAGTCTATTTTGTCTGATACTAGTACTGCAACTCCTCCTTTTTTCTCCCCATTATTCATGAAATGTCATTTTCCATCTCTTCACTTTTAGTCTGTGTATGTCTTTGGGTTTAAAGTGAGTCTCTTGTAGGCAGCATATAGATGGGTCTTGTTTTTTTATCCATTCAGTGACTGTGTCTTTTGATTGGTGTATTCAGTCCATTTACATTTAGGGTGATTATCGATAGGTATGTACTTATTGCCATTGCAGGCTTTAGATTCTTGGTTACCAAAGGTTCAAGGTTAACTTCCTTACTTTCTAAGAGTCTAACTTAACTCACTTAATATGCTATTACAAACACAATCTAAAGGTTCTTTTTTCTTCTTCTTCCTTTTTCTTCCTCCTCCATTCTTTATATATTAGGTATCATATTCTGTACTCTTTGTCTGTCCGTTGATTGACTTTGGGATACTTATTTTAATTTTTACATTTGCTTCATAATTAGCTGATCTACTTTATTTACTATGGTTTTATTACCTCTGGTCACAGCTATTAAACCTTAGGAACACTTCCATCTGTAGCAGTCCCTCTAAAATACACTGTAGTGATGGTTTGTGGGTGGTAAATTCTCTCAGCTTTTGCTTATCTGGAAATTGTTTAATCCCTCCATCAAATTTAAATGATAATCTTGCTGGGGAAAGTATTCTTGGTTCAAGGTCCTTCTGCTTCATTGCAATAAATACAACGTGCTACTCCCTTCTGGCCTGTACAGATTCTGTTGAGAAGTCTGATGATAGCCTGATGGGCTTTCCTTTGTATGTGATCTTACTTCTCTCGCTGCCTTTAATAGTCTATCCTCATCCTTGATCTTTGCCATTTTAATTACTATATGTCTTGGTGTTGTCTTCCTAGGGTCCCTTGTGTTGGGAGATCTGTGCATCTCCATGGCCTGAGAGACTATCTCCTTCCCCAGATTGGGGACGTTTTCAGCAATTACCTCCTCAAAGACACTTTCTATCCCTTCTTCTCTCTCTTCTTTTGGTACCCCTATAATGCGAATATTGTTCCGTTTGGATTGGTCACACAGTTCTCTCAGTATTCTTTCATTCTTAGAGATACTTTTTTCTCTCTGTGCCGCAGCTTCTTTTTATTCCTCTTCTCTAGTTTCTATTTCATTTATTGTCTCCTCCACCGTATCCAGTCTACTTTTAATGTCGTCCATTGTGCTCTTCAATGATTGGATCTCAGACCGGAATTCATTCCTGAGTTCTTGAATATCTTTCTATACCTCCATGAGCATGTTAATGATTTTTTTTTGAACTCTTGTTCAGGAAGAGTCATGAGGTCGATATCATTTAAATCTTTCTCCGGAGTTGCATTAATAATTTTACTCTGAACCAGGTTCGTATGGCGTTTCTTACTTGTATATGGCGCCCTCTTGTGCCCGGAAACTCTACTCCCTGGAGCTGCTCAGCCCCTGGAGCTGCTCAGCCCCTGAAGCAATGTCGGGGGTTATAGGGGAGTGGTACTCATGCCTGGGGGGAGGAAAGAGCTGTTGTCTGCTATCTGGCTGCTATTCCTGTCTCCACTGCCTGAACCAGTGGGCTGAGCACACAGGAATAAGCCTCTGTGCTTTGCTTTTCAGTTGCTATAGAGAGATCATACCTCTGGCTGGCCTAATGGTAGGGTAGGGTTTACGGGTTTGCAAGCCCGATGGAGCTGGCCGGAAGAAAGGCACTGTAGGCTGTGTATTTTGGAGGGTGTCCTTGGAGCTGTGTAGCCTGCCAGGGAGCTGGAGCACCTGAAGATCGTCTAAGGAGGAAGATTTCTTTTTCTTCCTTTAATATGAGAGTCTATATGGCAAAGCTGCCAACCTGCTGGGCAGAGTGCACCCAGACAATTTTGTCTACCTGTCCTCTCTCCTGAGCTGTAAGCTGTATGCACTCCTTGCCCCTTTAGCAGCCCTCTTGCTAAGGGCTTCCTTGTTAGGGAGTCTGTCAGACTGCCCCCCTTTCTTTTGTCCCAGAGCAGCCAGATATGGATCCCTGCTTTCCACAAGCGGCTTGAATCTTAGTCTCTCCACGAATTCTGCCTGTCTTAGCTTTCCAACTCCATAATCACTAGAGTATCATGCAAGCACCATGAATTGTAGGTGTGTGCTCCCAGAGCAGATCTCCGGAGTTAGGTATTCAGCAGTCCCAGGCCTCCACTCCCTCTCTGCTTGGTTTTTTTTCCTCCCACCGGTTAGCTGGTGTGGGGGAAGAGCTTGGGTTCCACAGGGCCAGCTTTGGTACATTACCCTGTTCTGTGAGGTCTGCTCTTTTCTTCAGGTGTATGCAGTGTGGTGCAGCCCTCTTTTCTGTTGCTCTTTCAGGATTAGTTGTATTAATTATATTTTTGTGTTATATGTGGTTTTAGGAGGACTCCTGTGCCTCATCTCTCAAGCCACCATCTTTAATCCCCTCTGTGATCCAAAACTACTAGATCTAATATCTGAATTCAGCAAAGTTGCGGGATACAAAATTAATACACAGAAATCTGTGGCGTTTCTACACACTAACAATGAACTAGCAGTGAGAGAAATCAGGAAAACAATTCCATTCACAGTTGCTTCAAAAAGATTAAAATACCTAGGAATAAACCTAACCAAGGAAGTGAAAAACCTATACTCTGAAAACTACAAGACACTTATGAGAGAAATTAAAGAAGAAAACCAATAAATGGAAACACATCTCATGGTTATAGATAGGAAGAATTAATATTGTCAAAATGGCCATCCTGCCTAACCAATCTACAGATTCAATGCAATTCCTATCAAAATACCAACAGCATTCTTCAACAAACTAGAGAAAATCGTTCTAAAGTTCATATAGAATCACAAAAGAGCTCAAATAGCCAAAACAATCCTGAGAGGGAAGAATAATGTTGGGGACATTATGCTCCCCAACTTCAAGGTTTACTACAAAGCCACAGTACTCAAGACAATTTGGTACTGGCACAAGAAGATACCCATAGACCAATGGAACAGACTATAGAGAGCCCTGATATAAACCCAACCATATATCATCAATTTGTATATGATAATGTAGCTGTGGGCATACAGTGGGGAAATACAGCCTCTTCAACAGCTGGTGCTGGCAAAGCTGTACAGCTACATGGAGGAGATTGAAACTGGATTATTGTTTAACTCCATACACAAAAGTCAACTCAGAATGGATCAAAGATCTGAATGTAAGTCATGAAACCATAAAACTCTTAGAAGACAACATACGCAAAAATATTCTGAATATAAGCATGAGCAACTTCTTCCTGAACGCATCTCTTCGAGCAAGGGAAACAAAAGAAAAAATGAACTCATGGACTACATCAAACTAAAACGTTTCTTTATGGCAAAGGACACCATCAACAGAACAAAAAGGCATCCTACAGTAATGGAGAATATATTTGTAAATGACATCTGACAAGGGGTTATCATCCAAAATATATAAAGAACTTACATGCCTCAACACCCAAAAAACAAATAACCTGATTAAAGAATGTGCAGAGGATATGAAGAGACAGTTCTCCGAAGAAGAAATTCAGATGGCCAACAGACACATGAAAAGATGCTCCACATCACTAATCATCAGGGAAATGCAAATTAAAACCACAGTGAGATATCACCCCATGCCAGTAAGCATGGCCAGCATCCAAAAGACTTAGAACAACAAATGCCGATGAGGATGCGGAGAAAGGGGAACCCTCCTACACTGCTGGTGGGAATGTAAGCTAGTTCAACCACTGTGGAAAGCAATATGGAGGGTCCTCAAAAAACTAAAAGTAGAAATACCATTTGACCCAGGAATCCCACTCCTTGGAATTTACCCCAAGAATATAACTTCTCAGATTCAAAGAGACATATGCACCCCTGTTTGTCGCAGCACTTTTTACAATAGCCAAGATATGGAAGCAACCTAAGTGTCCATCAGTAGATGAATGGATAAAGAAGAAGTGGTACATATACACAATGGAATACTATTCAGCCATAAGAAAGAAACAAGTCTTACCATTTGTAACAACATGGATTTAGCTGGGGGATATTATGCTTAGTGAAATAAGCCATGTGGAGAAAGACAACTGGCAAGTGATTTCCCTCATTTGTGGAGTATAACAACAAAGCAAAAGTGAAGGAACAAAACAGCATCGGACTCGAAGATTCCAAGAAAGAACTGGTGGTTACGAAAGGGGAGGGGTGTGGGCGGGCTGGTGGGGAGCGAGGGAGAAGGTGATTGAGGGCTATTATGTTTAGTACACATGGTGTTGGGGGTCATGGGGAAAACAGTGTAGCACAGAGAAGGCAAATAGTGAATCTGGTGCATCTTACTACACTGAAGGACAGTTACTGCGTTGGGGTATGGAGGGGACCTAATAATGGATAAATGTAGTAACCACATTGTTTTTTCATGTGAAACCTTCATAAGAGTGTATATCAATAATACCTTAATAAAAATTAAAAAAAACAGTGGTTTTCTAAAACAGTTTTGCCAATTTACACTTTTACGAGAAGGATGTGAATTCTTTTTTCTCTAAATTCTCTACCACCCTTGGTATTGTCATTCTTTCATATTGTAGCCATCTTGGTGGTGTGTGGTTACATTTTATTGTGGTTTTAAGATGTATTACCCTCATGATTAATTATGATGGGGGACATTTCATGTGGTTACTGGTCATTATATTTTTTTTATTAAAGTATCATTCATATGCAATCTTATGATGGTTTCACATAAACAACACTGTTTTCAGCAGTCGCCAGTATTGTCAAGTCCTCACCCACTCTTGCGGTCACTGTCAGAGTAGTAAGATGTTGTAGAGTCAATTATTGTCTTCTCCATGCTGTACTGCCTTCCCTGTGACCTACCTCTATTGTGATTACAAATTATAATGCCCCTTAATCGCCTTCTGCCTCTCCACCCATTCTTACCATCCTCTCCCCCTACCCCTGCGCTTTGGTAACCACTAGTCCCTTTTCAGTGTCTGTGCATCCACTGCTGTTTTATTGCTTCAGATTTGTTTTGTTTTTATACTCCCCATTTGCGTGAATCCATTTGGTATTTGTCTTTCTCCACCTGGCTTATTTCACTGAGCATAATACCCTCTAGCTCCATCTATGTTGATGCAAATGGTAGGATTTCTTTTCTTTTTAAGGCTGAATAATATTCCATTGTGTATATGTACCACCTGTTTATACATTCATCTACTGATGGACACTTAGTTTGCTTCCATCCATGGCTATTGCAAATAGCGCAGCAGTAAAATAGGGAACCATATGTCTTTTTGAATCAGGGATCTTGTTTTCGTTGGGTAAATTCCTAGGAGTGGAATTACTGGGTCAAGTGTATTTCTATTTTCAATTTTTTGAGGAACCTCCATATTGCTTTCCAAAGCAGTTGAACCAATTTATATTCCCACCAACAGCGTGGGAGGGTTTCCCTTTCTTCACATCTTCGCCAGAATTTGTTTTTTCTTGTCTTTTCGATATTGGCCATTGTAACTGGCATGAGGTGACATCTCATTGTGGTTTTGATTTGCATTTCCCTGATGATTAGCAATGTGGAGCATCTTTTCATATGCCTGTTGGCCATTTGAATTTCTTCTTTGAGAAATACCTGTTCACGTCCTCTGCCCATTTTTTAATTGGGTTATTTGTTTTTTTGGGTCTTGAGGCATGTGAGTTCTTTATCTATTTAGATGTTAAGCCCTTAACTGGTAAATCATTTACAGATATGTTCTTCCATACTGTAGGGTACCTTTTTGTTCTACTGATCTTGTCCTCTGCTATACAGAAGCTTTTTCATTTGATGTAGTCCCACTTGTTCATTTTTTATTTTGTTTCCCTTGCCCAAGGAGATGTGTCCAGGAAAATTGCTCATGTTTAAATTCAAGAGATCTTTGTCCGCATTTTCTTCTGAGAGGTTTATGGTTTCATGACTTACATTCAGGTCTCTGATCCATTTCAAGGTTACTTTTGTGTATGAGTTTAGAAAATCCAGATTCATTCTCTTTCATATAGCTGTCCAGTTTGCCAACACCATGTGTTGAAGAGGCTTTCTTTTCCCCCATTGTATATTTATGGCTCCTTTATTGTATATTAATTGACCATATGTGTGTGGGTTTATATCTGGGCTCTCTATTCTGTTCCATTTTTCTGTGGGTCTGTTCTTGTGCCAGTACCAAAGTATTTTGATTACTGTAGCTTTTTAGTAGAGCTTGAATTCAGGGAGCGTAATCCCCCCAGCTTTGTTCATCCTTCTCATGATTGCTTTGGCTATTTGGGGTCTTTTGTGGTTCCATAAGAGTTTTAGAACTATGTGTTCTAGTTCACTGAAGAATGTTGTTGGTATTTTGATAGGGATTGCATTGAATCTGTAAATTGCTTTGGGCAGGACGGTCATTTTGACATTAATACTTCCTATCCAGGAGCACTGGATGTATTTCCATTTTTTGGTGTCTTTAATTTCTCTCGTGAGTGTCTTACAGTTCTCAGATTATAGGTCTTTCATCTCCTTGGTTAGGTTTATTCTTAGGTATTTTTATTCTTTTTGATTCAATTATAAATGGAGTTCTTTTCCTGATTTCTGTTTCTGCTAGTTTGTTGTTAGTATATAGGAGTGCAACAGATTTCTTTGTATTAATTTTGACTTTTCAACTTTGATGAATTGTTATTCCAGTAGTTTTTTTTGGTGGGTTCTTTAGGGTTTTCTCTGTATAATATGTTATCTGCAAATAGTGAGAGTTTAACTTCTTCCTTACCAATTTGGATGACTTTTATCTCTGTGTTGTCTAATTGCTGTAGCTAGGACCTCCAGCACTATGTTGAAAGAATGTGGTAAGAATGAGCATCCTTGTCTTCTCATCCTTGTCTTGTTCCTGATCTTAGAGGAAAACCTTTCAGCTTTTCACTATTAAATATGATGTTGGCTGTGGGTTTGTTGTATATGGCCTTTATTATGTAGAGGTATGTACCCTCTGTACCCATTTTGTTTAGTTTTTATCCTGAATGGATGTTGAATTTTGTCAAATGCTTTTTCAGCATCTATTGAGATAATCATGTGGTTTTCATCCATCTATTTGTTGATATGATGTATCATACTGATTAATTTACAAGTATTGTATCATCCTTGCATCCCTGGAATAAATCCCACTTGGTCATGGTGATCTTTTTGATGTATTTTTTTATTTGGTTTGCTAATATTTTGTTGAGGATTGTTGCATCTCTGTTTCATCGAGGATAATGGTGTATAATTTTCTTTTTTTTATAGTGTCTGTGTAGTTTTGATATTAGAGTGATACTGGCCTCATAGAATGAGTTTGGGAATACTCCCTCTTCTACTTTTTGGAATATTTTAAAAAGGATGTGCACTAGCTCTTCTTTAAATGTTTGGTAGAATTTGACCATGAAGCCGTCTGTAATAGAGTTTTGTTTTTTGGGAGTTTTTTGATTACCAGTTCAGTGTCATTGCTGGTAATTAATCTATTCAGATTTTCTGTTTCCTCCTGGGTCAGTCTTGGAAGGTTGTGTGTTTCTAGGAAGTTGTCCATTTCTTCTAGGGTGTCCAATTAATTGGCATATAATTTTTCATAGTGTTCTCTAATAATCCTTTGCATTTCTGAGGTATCCATTGGGATTATTCCTTCTTCATTTGTGATTCTGTTTATGTGTGTACCCTCTCTTTTTTTCTTGGTAAATCTGGCTAGGGGTTTATCTATATTGTTTCTTTTCTCAAAGCACCAGCTCCTGGTTTAATTGATTTTTTTCTTTTTTCTGTTGTTTTAGTATTCTCTATAATTTATTTCTGTTCTGATTTTATTATGTGCCTCCTTCTACTGACTTTGAATTTCCTTTTTTCTTCTTTTTTTCCAATTTCTTTTAATTGTGATTTTAGAATTTTTTTGGATTGTTCTTGTTTCTTGAGGTAAACCTGTATTGCTATGTACTTTCCTCTTAGAACTGCCTTTGCCACAACCGACAGATTTTGTTTGGGCTGTCATGTTTTTGTTTTCATTTGTTTGCATGTATTGTTTGATTTCTGTTTTAAATTGTTCATTGATCCATTGATTATTTAGGAGCATGGTGTTAAGCCTCCTTGTGTTTGTGACTTTTTGGTTTCTTTGGTGATTTATTTCTAGTTTCATACCTTTGTGTTCTGAGAAGCTGGTTGGTGCAATTTCAATCTTTTTGAATTTATTGAAGCTCTTTTTGTGGCCTAGTATGTGATCTATTCTGGAAACGTTCCATGTATACTTGAGAAGAATGTGTCTCCTGCTGCTTTTGGGAGGAGTGTTATGTAGATATCTGTAAAGTCCATTTTATGTAATGTATTGTTCAGTGTCTCTGTTTCCTTATTTATTTTCTGTCTGGTTGATCTGTCTTGATGTGAGTGGTGTGTTTAAGTCTCTTAAAATGAATGTGTTGCAATATGTTGCCCCCTTTAATTCTGTTAGTATTTGTTTTACATATTTAGGTACTCCTATGTTGGGTGCATTGATATTTATAATGGTTATATCCTCTTGTTGGACTGATCCCTTTGTCATTATGTAATGTCCTTCTTTCTCTCTTGTTACTTTGTTTTGAAATCTATTTTGTCTGATATAAGTACTGGTACTCCTTTTTTCTCCATATTATTTGCATGAAATATCTTTTTCCATCCCTTCACTTTTAGTTTGTCTATGTCTGAAATGAGTTTCATGTATGCAGTGTATAGATGGGTCTTGTTTCCTTATCCATTCTGCCACTCTGTGTCTTCTGATTGGTGTATTCAGTCATTTGCATTTAAGATGGTTATTGATAGGTATGTACTTACTGCCATTTTATTAGTTGCTTTTTGCTGTTTTTTATATCTCCTCTCTGCTCCTTTCTTCCTCTCTTACATTCTTCTCGTTATTGATGGATTCCTTTAATTTTTAATTGGATTTCTCTTTTTTAAATTTATTTTTGTATTGTGTATTTATTGTAGACTTTAGTTGTGGTTTCCAAAGGTTCAAAGATAGCTTCTTTACTATATAATAGTCTGTGTTAAATTGCTGATTACTCTATTTCAAACACAGTCTAAAGGTACTTTTTTTCCCTTCGTCTTCTTCCTCCACATTTTTCTTATTAGATGTCGTCATATGCACTTTTTTGTATCCCTTGACTGATTTTGTGTATAGTTGATTTTGCTTCTTTTGTTTTGTTTTAATTATGGACTTGCTTGGTAATTAGTTGATCTGCTACCTTTATGTGGGCATATTTTCACTGGTGAAAGCTATTTATCCTTAGGGTCATTTCCATCTACAGCAATCCCTTTAACATATCCTGGAAAACTGGCTTAGTTGTGGTGAATTCCTTCAACTTTTATCCCGAAATTGTTTGATACATGCTTCAAATTTAAATGATAATCTCCCTGAGTAGAGGATTCTTGATTGGAGGTCCTTCTGTTTCAGTACTTTAAATATATCATGCCACTCTCTTGTGGCCTGTAGAGTTTCTGTTGAAAAGTCTGGTGATAGCCTGATGGAATTTCCTTTATAAGTAATTTTTTTTCTCTCTCTGGCTGCTTTCAACACACTTTCCTTATCCTTTATCTTTGCTGTTTTAATTATTATATGTTTTGGTATTGTCTTGCTGGGGTTCCTTTTGTTAGGGGATCTCTGTGCTTCCATGACCTGAGTGTGTGTCTCTTTCCTTCCTCAGATTGGGGAATTTTTCAATAATTACTTCCTTAAAGAGACTTTCTGTCCTTTAGTCTTTCTATCCCTTTTCCTTCTGGTTCCCTTATTATGCGAATCTTGTTGTTTGGATTGGTCACATAGCTTTCTTATTCTTCATTCTTAGAGATCCTTTTTTCTTTCTGTTCCTCAGCATCTTTGTTTTTCTGTTCTCTAATTTCATTTTTCATCTCCTCTGTATGATCTAATCTACTTTTAAGTCCCTCCATTGCGTGTTTTTCATTTCAGATACTATATTCTTCACTGAGTAGCTCTTTTTCACATTTTCTATCTCTATGTTGAAATCCTCCCTGAGATCTTGAATACTTTTCTGTAATCTCATGAGCATGTTTACGACTTTTATTTTGAAATCTTTATCAAGAAGATTGGTTATCTGTGTTTCATTTAGCCGTCTTTCTGGTGTTCTGTCTTGTAGTTTTCTTTGGATCAAATTCCTCTGCCTGCTGATTTTTCAGGAATTCTGTTTCTTCCTTTTTATTAGATGTCTCTGCTATGCTTTCTGGTCTAAATAAATTGCTTTATGAAGAAGGTGTGCTGTCGTGCCCAGAAGCTCAAGATTCTGTACACTCTAGTACCTGGTTCTATTTTGTGGGGGCCCCAGTTGTTCGTGTGCTGTGGCTGGGTGTGTCAGGGGTGCCTTTCTTTCTGGCTTCTGTAGTGGTCTAAGTGGGTGGGCAGTTTGTTTGAGCTGCTTGCTGCCTTTGTGTTCAGCACAGGAATCTCTGTTGAGATTGATGTGGGCGGGGCCACCCTCTGCCTGTCCTGCAGCAATGGAGGGCTGCAGTGTTAATAGTGTCAGTGGGCCAATGTGCCCCTGCCAGATGTGCAGCAGCAGGTTTGGACACCTGCGGGAGGGAAGGAGCTCTTGGGACTGGCTCCTCCAGGCTCCTCTCTGGTTGGGGTAAAATGGAGACAAGCAAGCTGGGAGAGTCTCCCTCTACCTCTGCCAGGCAGAAAATCTGATACTGCTGCTGGGCCAAGTTGTTTGGTTACCAGCAGCACACAGGGAGGTGCCTTAGGGCTGCATTGCCAGCAAGGGGGATGGAGCATCTGGGACTCCCAAGAATTTCCGATCTGTTGGGCCGACGAAGGACAAGGGAGGTATCCTCCACCTGCTCTTTCTCCTGAGGAGAGTGTTCCATCCAACCCTGGCCACCTCTGGTACCCCTCCCACTGCTGGCAAGTCTTTCAAACTGCCACCTCTGCTTTGGGTCTCAGGATTGGTGGAGCATGCCTGCCATCCACACTGGCTGGATTCTCAGCCTCCCAGAGTGTTCCACCTGCCCCTGGTGTCCAGCCCCGATGATCACCAGAACCCAATGTAATGGGGGCTCATGCCCCCAGAGCAGATCTTCAGAGCCAGGTGTGAGCACTCCTGGGCTCCTACCTCCTCCCTGCTCCATTCCTTTCTCCCTTCTGTAGGCTGGTGTAGGGGGAGGGCTTGGCTCCCACTCCATCTCAGCTTTGCTGCCTCACCCTTCTCTGTGTGGTCTTCTCTTCCCCAGGTATAGTGTGTCTGTTCTGCAGTCTTCGGGTCATTTTCAGGTCTAGTTGCATTTGCTGTATTTTCCTTTTTTGTTTTTTTAGGAGGAGGTTTCCATCTTGCCTTCCTGTTCCACCATTTTTAATCTTCACTATACTCTTATAAAATTAGTTTTGTCTTTTATATGATTCCTTGATACCAGATCAAGTATATAGTGATATCATTATGGAAAAGTAATTCTTTTAAATTTCAGATCTTGCATTTTTCTAGCTAGCTCTTAAGAGAGAAAAATAATGGACACTTTTGATTTAACTGCATTTAAATTAAACTTTTTTTTTTTTTTTAAGAATAAAGGTTCTCTTCAGTTTGAAGACAAATGGGATTTCATGCGTCCAATTGTTTTGAAGCTTTTACGCCAGGAATCTGTTACAAAACAGCAGTGGTTTGATCTATTTTCGTAAGTAATCCATTAATTCTAAATTTTTGCTAACATAAAGGACATTTTTGTGATTCATTTTTAAATCCAGATGGAATGTTGACTCTAGATTGGATTTTACCTGTTTTAAAATTATTTCAAATTGTGTTGGGGGTTCCCAGGAGCACCCCTAGGTTCAGTGATTTGCTAGGAGGACTCATAGGACTAAACATACAGTCATACTCAAAGCTGTGGTTTATTACAGGAAAAAGATACAAAAAATCAGTGAAAGGAAATGTACAAGGTTTAAAGTCTCTTGAAAAACAGACACAGGCTTCCAAGAGTATTCTCCCAGTCGGGTCATGTAGGACACATTTTATTTCCCCAGCAACAAGACTGACAACACATGTGATGTGTTGTCTACCAAGGAAGCTCATTGGAGACTCAGTACCCAGTATTTTTATTTGTAGGTGGTCACACAGGTGGCATCTGCTTGGCAGGGACCAAAATTCCAGACTCTCAGAAAGAGAGTGGATGTTCAATGTGAACCATTTTGTTTGTACACAGTTTAGGTACAGAGAACCATTCTTACCATTTCAGGAAAGTTTTATATTAGTGTCAGAAACTGTTCTAATTCTGTTCAAGTTCCCAGATGCCAGCCAAGGCCAAGCAGGCTTTTTTAAGGAATACAGTCTTATGTCTTCTATGTTAAATCTTGCCCTTTGGCTACAGTGTTTTTAAAGAAAAATTTTAATCAGTAGGATCCCATGAAGCAAGTCAAGAACAATCTGTAGTATTGATCTTAGTATGCCTTATAGAGGTCCTAGGTTTAGTTATTTAAGATAAATCCCATCAACCATGAGGTTTATCTTAGAAAACTAGGTGGCTTTCTTCTATAGTTTCTGTATGAACCTTTTTCACATGGCTTGAGGTATCAATTCAAACATAGCACAACTCTGGCCCATAAGTTGAAGCAGACCTTAAAGCCTTCCAGAGTTGAAGCAGTGTCATGGTATTCAGAATATACACAAAGAAGTACAGTCCCTTAAAATTGTTAGGGTACACCAAGCAAGACACACATTAGCTAGATAGTATAGATTAACAAGGCCCCCAGTGTGTCCTCTTCCCATGGGGCCTTTTGTTCTAGAGTTCCCAGTCCTATCCAGTTAATTCAGTTCCGGCCTTGTTTTCAGATGGACTTGCCTAAAGGCAGTTAGTTCCAAATAATTTTGTTTATCCATGATTCCACTTCTTTAGCCTCATTGGTGTGGATGACATTTAAAGGTACTCTGTTGGGGAAAGTGTAGGAGCTGAGGCTGTTCCCTGTTGTCTCACAACACTGTTGGGTGTAACTGGAAGCTCAGCAGTCAGTTTGAATTTAAAGTATTTACAGTAGCATGGAAAACTCACACCAGAAGTTTTCCTTTAGGAAGAGGGGAAAACTCTCAGGAATAGTTCTGAAAAACAAAATTGATTAATGTTGTCTTCCTCTCCCTATGCCTTCCCAGGTGCTGAGTTTTGGTTTTTTTCTCCCTTACAAAATCATAGTGTCCCATTCAGTAAGGAAAACTTCATTTTTTCCCAGTCATCCAGACATGCAAGAGGAACAAAAGCACTTTTACTGAAAGACATTTTTATAGAAAGATATATCATATTTAGGAATTGCTGTGGATTAAATCCTGAATTTTCAAAATAGATTTATGTTACTCCACCCTTTTGTTCTAATTATCTAGTGAGCAGCCTAGAAAAGAGTTTATCTTTTTGGAGATAGTTGCATTTAATAACCAAATTGTACTCAGGTGTGTGTACAGAGTGTGAGATGAAGGGGGGAATAGAATAAGATTAATATTAATCCATTGTTGAAAAGTGCAACTAATTCAGAAAACTGAACACAGGTGCATAGCAGTGAGACATCCCTGAGTTGGAGGGTCAAGTATCCAATCTGTAAGGATTAGGTAGAGTGCCCTCTCCCAACTTGGAGCTTTTGACACTAACCACAAGTTAGGAATGCATTTAGTCTCTGAGTCAGGTAAATAGAGCCAGTTAGTAGTTGACTTCACATGGCCCCATCAGAGAATAAGCCCTTTTCTGTGTGTATCTGCAAGTAATTCAGATGGTCCAGCCAGAATCCATGATGTTTTCAGTTTATGGCTCCACAGAGAGTGTCTTAAGTTTTCCACAGCCCTAGGGTCAGAGTCCTATTTGTTGAGCATATGCTTGCTTGCTTTAGTTCAGCACACCTGGTGTTGAGGTTTAAACAGCCCAGTAGCAGGCAGTATCATGTTTCAACTTAGCGTCAGATCCTGTCAGTTGGGATCTGTGAATTTAGGATTCTGCAAACACCAGCAGTTTTTCTTCGGTAGCAAAGCCAAGATGCTGCAGACCAGATAGTTACATGACAAGCAAGACTTTTCTAAGCCTTTTTTTTTTTAATCTTACCAGTTTGATCCACTCAGGCTGGAAACTCATTATCCTGTAAGCTCCAGACATCTGATTTTATAAGAGCTCAGTGGCATCTAAAAGCTGCTTTTTAAAACTCCGAAAGTATATTTCTGTCTGGAGAATTCCTTTGTTTTCATGTTGTCTCCCTTTTCTCAGAGACATTAATGGTAAAAATAGTAGTAAATATCATCCATTATGGAGGTTTATTCTGTTTCCAATACTCAGCTTAAATTCCAATCCTCTCACTAGCAGAAAAAAGCAAGGAATTTGTATCCCACTAACTTTTATTTTGAAGCTTTTCCTGATTGATGTGATCCCTCTAGCATTTATGAAAGTACAAACATATAATATTTTACTTTTTTTTTATCATGCTTCCAGATGCAAGAACCACAAAATACAAAGTCATCTTTTGAACCTCTGCTGGTCCTTTTTTCTTCGTTATAAATTTGTTCAACCACAGCAGCAAATTCAGCATTTATAATACTAACATTACAGTTACTGGGAGATCCTGACTAGAATGCAAGGGGCATGGATGGACTGCTGCAGCAACAATGGTTAGGCTGAAGAAATAGCTGGAATGGTTTCCTCTCCCTGCCACCTTCATCCCCACAATTTTCTTCCATGATTTTTCTAAAGTGTTCTCCAGCTTTGGGATCTGATATAACTTTTGTTTCCTGATGCCTGAGGGAGAGAACAACACAAATGTGTAACATTTTTGGTTCACCCAAAGCTTAACTTTTAGAACATTTTAGAGTTTTCTGCTCTCACTTGGAAGTAAGAACAAAAACCAAAGGTGTCATCCAGGCTGTGCTTTTTCTCCTCTCATTTTAGTCAACATGGCCAAAAGCAGCAAGCCAGCAAGCAACTCTCCTGGGGTTAGATCTGTCATCTTCAGATTTCATAGGTAACTCTTACTTCTCACAATAGGTAGCAATTCAGCTGCTGTTTAATACTATGTATGATTTCATAGCCACACAAGCAGCAGGAGCTCATCATCCTATCAGTTTATCCTTCCCATTTCCCTAAGAATGCTTTTACAGTGTTTAAGTGACTTGGTTGTTCTGGTGAATCCCACTTCTGACACCAGCTGTGTCAGTCTCAAGATCACACCTAGGTTCAGTGATTGCTAAGAACCATAAGGCTCAAAATATAGTTGTATTCATGGCTCTGATTTACAGTGCAGGATACAAAGCAAAATACAACAAAGCTGCATGTTGCAAAGTCTGGGGAAAACCAGGTGCAAGTTTCCAAGCATACTGTACCATGGAGTCACACAGGATACGTTTAATTCCTCCAGCAACTAATTGTGACAGCACATGTACAATGCTATTAACCAGGGAAGCTCATTAAAGACTCATTCCCTAGGGTTTTTACTGGCATCTGATCCTATAGTCACATGTAATGCCTCTGCCTTACATGAACCAAAATTCCAAACTCCTAGACGAAAAGCAAGAGTTCAGCATAAATCAGATTGTTTATGTAAATGGTTTAGTAACAGTGAGCATCCTTATCAGGAGATGGTGAGAACGCTCCCAAAATCCAAGTTCCCAGATGCCAGCCAAGGGCCAACCTTGCAAGCATGTCTTCCTAAGGATAGTAATCTCAAACCTGCTATAAATTTTGTGGTGCCTGTAGCTCCAGGGGAAAGGGTGTTCCTGACCCAGGTGAGTCCCCTATGAAACCGGTGAAACCAAAATAAGTCAAGGGAAAGGGTAGGTAGGGAGAAAGGCTTTTGTTTCTTATAGTTGCTAGCCAGGCTGGGCACCATCAATCTCCAACTGCAGCTCGTGCTCTCTACTTCCTGCTAGCCTTTTCCTGGAGGAGCTCCATGGGGGCGTCCTTGGTGACTGGCAGATGCCAGATTAGGTCTGGAAGGTACAGTTATGTACCAGAAAGGGAGGGGAGGAGAGAACAGCCATCTTCTCTTCACCCCTCTTCACCCCTTACCCCAGACTGACAGGAAGCTCTGCAGTGCTAAACACCTACTGATACATAAATGGACTAAGGCCAGGCGGGAGATTCTGGAAATTCTGCCATTTACCCCACAGTGCACTAGTGAAAGACTATATCAATGAATTGTAGATGTGTGAGTAAATAATCTATACATATTAAGTTGTGCTCATTTTTTCTCATTATCACCTAAGAAAATAGTCTAATTTCTTTAAATAATGTAGAACTTGTTACATAATATTAATCTGATACCCATGAGTCTGTCTTTTGAGAAATTGGAGGCCAATAAGAAACAGCTGAAGACATTTAAAAACTTTATAGCATTCATGCATATATTTTTTTTCTTAAAATATTTGATTAAACTGTTTTATGAATATGTTTTTTATTTTTTTGCAATTTGTGTTGATAATAGATTTGTCATCTAGAATAATGCTTACTTGCTGTGTACTCCTGACTGAGAAAAGGAGCGTAGTGTAATGGTGTTCCCTGCTTAAAGTATACTTCTAAGCAGAAATGGTTGATAACTCTGTACTCCCTACAGTTAGTTTTTAAAAATCCTTGCTCTTCTTGGAGTTATCCAAGGAAACTCAGTATGTAGTCCTTTCAGGTTATCCTGTGTGCTTTATTATGCATCATCAAAATTGCAAGACCTACAAAGTTGCAAAGCCTTCCAAATTTTAGCCTATTTCACCATATTAATTAATAACATTTAGGTTATTTATATCTTTCTAAGTCTGTGGTACTAAAATAATGTACTGATATTAAACCACAGTATTTGATCCCCCTTTTTTCATAATCTATATTATTGTTTCTCAGAAGGAGTGTTATGGCATTTTAGGTAGCTTTAAAAGATTGCCCTGCATATTGCCAGATGTTTATCATCTCTAGCCTTCACTCTTATATACTCGAGTAGTGGACACTCTCTGTGTACTCTCTTCACTGTCCCTCATTATTGAACCAAAAATTGCTTTTATACCTTACCAAATGTCCTTCTGAGGGGACATTACATTCCTTAGCTGAGAACTGCTGTTCTAGATACAAGTTGTTTGGTTTGACTTTGGTTCATTAAATTGATGTGAGAATTAAATATAAATTATTTTCAACTCATGAGACCTTATTTTTAAGAAATGTATCTTCACTGTAAATTTTTAAGAGATATTTTTCTTGTTCCTCAGTTGGTTTTTGATACCACTTTCTCCTGGTTTTTCTCTTATCTCTTGTCTGCCTCATCTCAGTATCTTGGCTGACTCATCCTTGTGTGCTCCTTAAATGTTGGTTTCCTCCAGAGTTTCATTTTTTTGCTTATTCTTTTAACCAAGTTTTCATACCTACATAAACAATCCAGATTATTCTACTTCTAAGTTGAACTTTAAGATTCATAGCTCATTGTTCTCTGTATATGCCTGTCTCTTAAGTTCCATACTCCAAATTTAGAATAATAAAAATCTGTTGTGCGTGTCTTAAACCAAAAATCTGGAAGCTGTTTTTTTAATCCCTCATATCCAATTGATTACTAGGTTTCATAGATTTCTATTAAATTATTTCTTGAATTGAACTTCTTTCTACCTCAGCTGTAATTTTTCCCACTGTCTTCCCTGAATGATTACAATAGTCCTCTGTCTCCTTACCTTCTTTGTTGTATCTGTGAGTATTATCTATTGCTGCATAAAAAAGCTAAAATTTGGCAGCTGAAAACAAACATTTTGCAAGGGTGTGTTTTCCCTGCATATATATATATAACAAAAACACAGTTATACACAGCAGTAATAGTAGTATAACTCCATTCAGGTTCCTGGACCTGATTTCAATGTGTATAAGTATGTGCGGGAGAGTCTTCCCACACATAACACTAAGCAATTCTTGAACACCAGCTGAGTGTTCTGATCAATTCTGATGCTGTCTGCCCAGATACAGCGCTAGATTTTCCAAGTTAAGGGCTCCATCCTACAAGATTGCCCCCTACCCCCAACCCCAGACACTAATTGCAAGCTCCAGGCAGTTAATCTGTGCTTCTGACCTGGCTACAGATTGGAGGTTCCCATGACCTTCCCCTTGGGTTTGATTAATTTGCTAGAGTGGCTCACAGAACTCAGGTAAACACATTTACAAGTTTAATAAATGATACTGTAAAGGATACAAGTTAACAGCCAGATGAAGAGAGACATAGGGCAAGGTCCCAAATAAAGGAGCTTCTATCCTTGGGGAGCTTGGGATCTGGCTCAGTGGCACATGGGAGTGTTTTGGTTTTCCAAGCAAAGAGGTGCTCTCTGATTGAGAAACAGGACCCAACAGAGCAGAAAGCAATAAGATTTTTCAGGGGTTTTTGTGAGGGCTTCATTGCATATTCATGATTGACTAAATTATTGGCCATTGGCTGATTGAACTTCCAGCCTTGCTTTTGGGTGGGGTCCAAAAGTCTCTCATTGACATGACAAAACACCCATTTTACCATTAAGACTCTGTAGTGTTTTCAGGAACTGTGGATGAAGACCAAATATACCTGGGAAATATATATTTGGTCACATGAATGATCTAATATGTACTTCTTATGACTCATTATATAGCACATTTATTATCTCACAGTTTCTGAGGGTTAGGAATCTGGTAGCAGCTTAATTGAGTGGTTCTAGGTCAGGGTCTCATGAGGTTGCAGTGAAGCTCTCTGCAAAAGATATAGAGGCCTAGATACATCTAGGACTGAATGGTCTTCTAAGCTTACACACGATTGTTGGCAGGTCTCAGTTCTTCACTAGCTGCTTAGTCCCTCACCATGTGGACCCCTCCATAGGACTCTTAACATTGGAGCAGTTTGCTTTCCCCAGAATGAGAGAGTGCTCCAAAAACAGAAGTTGTGGTGTTATATAACATAATTTTAGATGTGACAACCATCACTTCTGTTGTATGCTACCAGCCACAAGAACAAATTATGCACTGTAGAGGGAACCTATACACAGGTGTAAATACCAAGAGACAGGAATTACTGAGTGTCATCTTAGAGGCTATACCTCAGAATTACAGGAAACATGATGCAATGTTTAGAAAAGAACTCAAAAAATTCCAGTTTATATCAGAGAGAAATAAAATGAAAGAGATTACTTTGAAAAGGAAATAGTCAAAATAGAGATTTTTTTTAATGAAAAATAAAACAACTAAATAAAAAAAGACCAAATTAGTAAAATAAAACTGAAGAGTTCTACCTCAATGTAAAACAATGACGAGGCATGGAAAAATTCAATAAAAACTAAGAAATATGGAGGATCTAGAATAAGGTTAACTTCTACTTTAAAGGAGTTCCAGAAGGAGAGAACAGCAGTAATGGAGGAGAGGATATAGGCCAAAAGTATGAGTAAATTTCCACAGAGTTGAAATCTATCATCCTTTTCCACACATCTATGCAAGTCTTTGTATTGAAAGTGCTAAAAAAACCACACTTAAACATGTCCATAAGAAGTTTCAGAATTCCAAGAATAAAGAAAATAATACCAATTCTTAATAGAAAGAACAGTTATCTGTCAAACTAAACACTGTCCTCACATTGCCCAGATTGGATGCAGGAGGTTGATGAAACATTTCCTTTCAATATTTGAAGGGAAATTATTCTGAACATAGTATACCTGATCAAGGTTTTAATCAAGTTTAAGATTATATGAACTTATTTTCAGACAAGTAAGGATTAAGAGGACTTAACGATCCTGCAGAAATGAAGTAGGTACTCTTTCCTCTGCTATTACCAACATCAGCCATTAAAGAAATTGAGGTTTATTAAAATAAACAAAGGAAGTACTCTCAAATTAGGTATCCTGACCATAAAATATAAATACAAAAAAACCCCAGATATCACATCTCAAAACTACAAGAAAATGCAAGCCAATTTTTAGCTGATAAAAATTATCCTACAGAAACTACTATGAAGAATACAAACAGAACACTCCAAACTCAGTTCATTATGTTCACACAGCCTTTGGGGTTATAAAAATAATCTTGAATCAAAAATTCAAAGGAGATTCACCTCTGAAATCTACCAGACATATAGAGAAGAAATAACACCCATTCTCCTTAAAGTTTTCCAAAAAATAGAAGAGGAGGCAATACTTCCAAACTCATTCTATGAAGCCAGCATCACTCTAATACCAAAACCTGGCAAAGACCTCACCAAAAAAGAAAATTACAGACCAATATCCCTGATGAACGTAGATGCAAAAATACTCAACAAAATATTAGCAAACCGAATTCAAAAATACATCAAGAGGATCATACACCATGATCAAGTGGGATTCATCCCAGGGATGCAAGGATGGTACAACATTCGAAAATCCATCAACATCATCCACCACATCAACAAAAAGAAGAACAAAAACCACAGGATCATCTCCATAGATGCTGAAAAAGCATTTGACAAAATTCAGCATCCATTCCTGATTAAAACTCTCAACAAAATGGGTATAGAGGGCAAGTACCTCAACATCATAAAGGCCATATATGACAAACCCACAGCTAACATCATACTTAACAGCGAGAAGCTGAAAGCTTTTCATCTAAGATCGGGAACAAGACAGGGATGCCCACTCTCTCCACTGTTATTCAACATAGTACTGGAGGTCCTAGCCACGGCAATCAGACAAAACAAAGACGTACAAGGCATCCAGATTGGTAAAGAAGAAGTCAAATTGTCACTATTTGCAGATGACATGATACTGTACATAAAAAACCCTAAAGAATCCACTCCAAAACTACTAGAACTAATATCTGAATTCAACAAAGTTGCAGGATACAAAATGAACACACAGAAATCTGTTCCTTTCCTATACACTAATGATGAACTAACAGAAAGAGAAATCAGGAAAACAATTCCATTCACAATTGCATCAAAAAGAATAAAATACCTAGGAATAAACCTAACGAAGGAAGTGAAAGACCTGTACTCTGAAAACTACAAGACACTCCTAAGAGAAATTAAAGAGGACACTAACAAATGGAAATGCATCCCATGCTCTTGGCTAGGAAGAATAAATATTGTCAAAATGGCTATACTACCTAAAGCAATCTACAGATTCAATGCAATCCCTATCAAACTACCAACAGCTTTCTTCAATGAACTGGAACAAATAATTCTAAGATTCATATGGAACCACAAAAGACCCCGAATAGCCAAAGCAATCCTGAGAAGGAGGAATAAAACAGGGGGAATTACACTCCCTGACTTCAAGCTCTACTACAAAGCCACAGTAATCAAGACAACTTGGTATTGGCACAAAAACAGACCCACAGACCAGTGGAACAGAATAGAAAATCCAAACATTAACCCAAACATATACAGTCAATTAATATTTGATAAAGGAGTCTTGGATATACAATGGGGAGATGACAGCCTCTTCAGCAGCTGGTGTTGGAAAAACTGGACAGCTACATGTAAGAGAATGAAACTGGACTACTGTCTAACCCTGTACACAAAAGTAAACTCAAAATGGATCAAAGACCTGAATGTAAGTTATGAAACCATAAAACTCTTAGAAAAAAACATAGGCAGACATCTCCTGGACATAAACATGAGCAACTTCTTCATGAACATGTCTCCCCGGGCAAGGGAAACAAAAGCAAAAATGAACAAGTGGGACTATATCAAGCTGAAAAGCTTCTGTACAGCAAAGGACACCATCAGTGGAACAAAAAGACATCCTACAGTATGGGTGAATATATTCATAAATGATGTATCTGATAAGGGGTTGACATCCAAAATATATAAAGAACTCACGCACTTTAACAAACAAAAAGCAAATAATCCAATTAAGAAATGGGCAGAGGACATGAATAGACACTTCTCTAAAGAAATTCAGATGGCCAACAGGCACATGAAAAGATGCTCCACATCGCTAATCATCAGAGAAATGCAGATTAAAACCACAATGAGATATCACCTCACACCTGTGAGGATGGCCAACATCCAAAACACAAACAACAACAAATGTTGGCGAGGATGTGGAGAAAAGGGAACCCTCCTACATTGCTGGTGGGACTGCAAATTAGTTCAACCATTGTGGAAAGCAGTATGGAGGTTCCTCAAAAAACTCAAAATAGAAATACCATTTGACCCAGGAATTCCACTCCTAGGAATTTACCCTAAGAATGCAGCAGCCCAGTTTGAAAAAGACAGATGCACCCCTATGTTTATCGCAGCACTATTTACAATAGCCAAGAAATGGAAGCAACCTAAGTGTCCATCAGTAGATGAATGGATAAAGAAGAGGTGGTACATATACACAATGGAATATTATTCAGCCATAAGAAGAAAACAAATCCTACCATTTGCAACAACATGGATGGAGCTAGAGGGTATTATGCTCAGTGAAATAAGCCACGTCGAAAAAGACAAGTATCAAATGATTTCACTCATATGTGGAGTATAAGAACAAAGAAGAAAACTGAAGGAACAAAACAGCAGCAGACTCACAGAACCCAAAAATGGACTAATAGTTACCTAAGGGATAGGGACTGGGGAAGATGGGTTGGAAGGGAGGGATAAGAGGGAAAAAGGGGCATTACGATTAGCAGACATAATGTTGGAGGGGCATGGGGAAGGCCGTACAACTCAGAGAAGACAAGTAGTGATTCTATAGCATCTCACTACGCTGATGGACAGTGACTGTAATGGGGTAGGTGGCGGAGACCTGATGAAGGGGGTAGCTTAATAACCATAATCTTGCACATATAATTGTAGATTAATGATACCAAAATAAATTATTTAAAAAAAATTCAAACAGAAATCAACAAAAATATGAAGTTAAATGAAAATTGAAAGAAAACAAAGACAAAAATCATATCAGAAATTGATCATCTCAGTAGATGAAGAAAAAACATGTAAGGGTAAATAATCTTTCTAAAATAAAATGTAAATGGGTGGGGGGTAAAGGATGGTGGAGTAGGAAGGCAATGTGGCAATCACCTCCCACATAAACACCAAGGAAGCAGCTACAACCAGTGCAATTGACCCTGAAAAAGACCTGAAGACTGCAAGACAGACCACCCTCACCTGGAGAAGATGGAATAAAAACTCTATGCGTATAGAGGGTATGCACCACTACAAAATAAAGGCCAGATACAACAAATCCACAGCTAACATCATACTCAGTGGCAAAAAGCTGAAAGCTTTTTCTCTAATATCAGGAACAAAACAAGGATGTCCACTCTCTCACTTTTATTCAACATAGTACTGGAGGTCCTACCCACAGCAGTTCAGACAACACGGAGAAAAGAGGCATCCAAATTAGTAAGGGAAGAAGTTAAGATGTCACTACATGCAGATGACATGATATATAGAAAACCCTAAAGACTACACCAAAAAACTATTAGGACTAATAACGATTTAGCAAAGTTGGAGAATACAAAATTAATACACAGAAATCTGTTACATTCCTATATACTAACGACAAACTAGCAGAAAGAGTTTCCATTTACAATTGCATTAAAAAGAATAGAATACCTATAAATAAACCTAACCAAAGAGGTGAAAGACCTGTACTCTGAAAACTATAAAACACTCAATGAGAGAAATTAAAGAAGGCACAAATAAATGGAAATCTGTCCTATGCTCATGGAGAGGAAGAATTAATGTTGTCAAACTGGCCATCCTACCGAAACCAATTTGCAGATTGAATGCAATCCCTATCAAAATACCAGTGGCATTTTTCAACTAACTAGAGCAAATAATCCTAAAATTGATATGGAACTACAAAAGACCCCGAAGAGCCAAAACAATCCTGAGAAAGAAGAACAAAGCTGGGTGTATTAGGCTCCTTGACTTCAACCTATACCACAAAGTACCCTAATCAAAATAGTCTGTCTGGTAATGGCACAGAAACAAACCCATAGATCACTGGAACAGAATAGAGAGGCCAAACCCACACATATGTGGTCATTAAATATATGATAAATGAGCCGTGAATATACAATGAGGAAAAGACAGCCTCCTCAGTAACTGGTGTTGGGAAAACTGGACACACATGCAAGAGTATGTAACTGGATTGTTGTCTAGCTCTATGCACAAACTAAACTTGAAATGGATTAAAGACTTAAATGTAAGCCATGATATAAAACTCAGAAGAAAACAAGCAAAAATCTCTTGATCATAGCATATAAGCAATTGTTTCTTGGACACATCTTGGACAAGGGAAACAAAAAATGAACAAGTGGGACCACGTTGAAAAAGCCTCTGTACAGCAAGGAAAACCATCAGCAGAACAAAAAGTCAACCTACAGTATGGGAGAATATATTTGTAAGTGATATATCTGATAAGGGGTTCACATCCAAAATATGTAAAGAACTCATGCTTCAACACCAAAAAACCAAATAAGCAGATTAAAAAATGGGCAGAGGATCCCAACAGACATTTCTCCAAAGAAGAAATACAAATGACTAACAGGCACATGAAAAGATGCTCCACATCACTAATCATCAGCAAAATGCGAATCATAACTGCAGTGAGATACAACCTCACACCAGATAGAATGGCCACTATCCAAGAGACAAGAAATAACATCCATCAGGATACGAGGATGTGGAGAAAAGGGAACCTTCCTACACTGTTGGCAGAAATGTAAATTGATGCAGCCAATGTAGAAAGCAGTATGGAGGTTCCTCAAAAAACTGAAAATAGAAATATCATATGATCCAGTAATCCTATATCTAGGAATTTACCCAAAGAAAACAAAATCCCTCATAAGATATGTGTGGTCCTGTGTTTATTGCTGCATTATTTACAATCACTAAGATGAATGGATAAAGAAGATGTGGTACATATACACGATGGAATGTTACTCTACCATAAAAAAGAAATCCTGCCCCTTGGAACAACATGGATGGACCTAGAGGATATTATGCTAAGTGAAATAAGCCAGGTGGAGAAAGACAAACACCATATAATTTCACTTGTGTAATACAAAAAAAAAAGAAAATAGCAGGAGGAGATTAAAGATGGGGGCATGAGAGGTGAGACAGAGGCCTCCTCCCAAAACCACATATAATTCGAAAATATAATTAATCCAACTAATCCTGAAAGAGCAACAGGAAAGAAGGCTCATCCAGACTGCATACACCTGGAGAAAAGAACAGACCTCATGGAACAGGATAACACACCAAAGCCGTGGTCCAGAGATACCCAAGCCCACCCCAACCCCAAATCACCGGCGGGATGAAATGGAGTACAGAGTGAGTGGAGACCTAGGACTGCTGAACACCCAACCCTGGAGATCTGCTCTAGGAGCATGAACCTACATTGTGTGGTGCTCTGGAGATTAGTGGGGTTGGAAAGCTAAGACAGGCAGAATACCTGGAGAGACTGAGATTCCAGCCGGTTGTGGAAAACGGGGAACCACATCCAGCTGCTCTGGGACAAAAGAAAGGCAAGCAGTCTGAGACACTTCCTAACCGCAAGAGGGCTTCTAAAGGAGCAAGGATTGCATAGAGCTTGCTGCTGAGGAGAAAGGACAGGTAGACAGAATTGGGCACACTATGCCCAGCAGTTTGGGAACTTTCGAGAGCTTCAGGCGCTGCATCCCCCTGGCTGGCTATGCAGCACCAAGGTCCCCCACCCACTGTGATACTCAGCCTGCTGTGCCTTCCTCCTGACCAGCCTGCACCAGCTCACAAAATGGCAGCCCCTGCCCGGGCGTCAGGCCAGCCAGTGGGAAGCCCTGCCTATGGCAGCTACAAACGCAAAGCAGAGAGGCTTACACCTGTGTGCTTGTCCCACTGGTTCTGGCAGTGGAGGCAGGCATAGCAGCTGGGAAGCATGAAACAGTTCTTTCCTCCCCCCAGGCATCAGCACACGCCAATCCCCTGCGACCCACAAAATCGCTCCAGGGGATGAGCAGCTCCAGAGAGTAGAGCTTCTGGACACTATGGACACTAGAGGGCGCCATCTAAAAGTATGAAACGCCAAAGGAACCTGGTTCAAACCAAAATCCCACAAACACCAGAAAAACGGTCAAGTGAAACTGAACTCATCAATCTTCCTGAAAGAGATTTCAAAATAAAAATCATAAACATGCTCATGGAGGTACAGTAACATATTCAAGAACTCAGGGAACAATTCCGAATGGAGATTCATTATGGAATACAGTATAAGAAGTGAAACATACGCTGAAGGGATTTAAAAGCAGATTAAATATAGTGGAGGAGACAGCAAGTGGAATAGAAATCAGAGAAGAGGAATCCAAAGAAGCTGAGTCACTGAGAGAAAAAAAGAACTCTAGGAATGAAAATATACCGAGAACTGTGCAAACAATCCAAACGAAACAATATTTGCATTGTAGGAGTACCAGAAGAAGAAGAGAGAGAAAAAGAGATAGAAAGTGTCTTTTAGGAAGTAATTGCTGAAAACTTCCCCAATCTGGGGAAGGAGATAGTCCCTCAGGACATGGAGATGCACAAATCTTCCAACACAAGGGACCCAAGGAAGACAACACCAAGACATAGAGTAATTAAAATGGCAAAGATCAAGGATAAAGACATAGTATGAAAAGCAGTCAGAGAGAGAAAAAAGATCACATACAAAGGAAAATCCATTAGGCTGTCATCAGACTTCTCAACAGAAACCTTACAGGCCAGAAGGGAGTGGCATGATATATTTAATGCAGTGAGGCAGAAGGGCCTCGAAACAAGAATAAGCTATCCAGAAGATGATCATTTAAATTTGAAGGAGGGATTGAACAATTTCCAGATAAGGAGAACCTGAGAGAATTTACCTCCCACAAGCCATCTCTACAGTGTATTTTGGAGAGACAGCTATGGATGGAAGTGTTCCTAAGGCTAAATAGCTGTCACCAGAGGAAATATAACCAGAGTAAAGAAAGTAGAACAAATAATTACAAAACATATGCAAAATTAAATCAACTACCCCCAAAGTCAGTCAAGGGATAGAGAAAGTACAAAATATGATATCTAATATAAAAAGAATAGAGGAGGGGGGAAAAAAAGAACCTTTAAATTGTTTTTGTAATAGCATACTAAGTGAGATAAGTTAGACTGTTAGATAGTAAGGAAGTTACCCATGAACCTTTGGTAACCACGAATCTAAAACCTGCAATGGCAATAAATACATACCTATCGATAATCTAACTAAATGTAAATGGTGTGAAAACACCAATCAATCAAAAGACATAATAGAGTTACTGAATGGATAAAAAACAATACCCATCTATATGCTGCCTACAAGAGACTCACTTCAAACCCAAAGATATACACAAATTAAAAGTGAAGAGATGGGAAAAGATATTTCATGCAAACAATAAGGAGAAAAAAGCATGAATTGCAGTGGTTCTATCAGACAAAAAGACTTCAAAACAAAGAAAGTAATGAGACAAAAAAGGACATTACATAATGATAAAGGGGTCAGTGCAACAAGAGGATATAACCATTATAAATATCTATGCACCCAACAAAGGAGCACCTACGTATGTGAAACAAATACTAAGAGAATTAAAGGGGGAGAGAATGGAATGCATTCATTTTAGGAGACTTCAACAGACCACTCACTCCAAAGGACAGATCTGCCAGATAGAAAATAAGTAAGGAGACAAAGGCACTGAACATTAGAACAAATGGACCTAACAGACATCTACAGAACACTCCATCCAAAAGCAGCAGGATACACATTCTTGTCAAGTGCAAATGGAACATTTTCAAGAATAGATCATATACTAGGCCACACACTAAGAGCATCAGTACATTCAGAAGGATTGAAATTGTACCAACTAGCTTCTCAGACCACAAAGGTATGAAACTAGAAATTATCCAAAGAAAATGAAGAATTCCACAAACACATGGAGGCTTAACAACATGCTCCTGAGTAACCAATTGGAATGAATTCTATGAACCAGTGGATCAATGACCAAATAAAAACAGAGATCAAGCAATATATGGAGACGAATGACAACAGTAATTCAACACCACAAAATCTGTGAGGCACAGCGAAGGCCATGCTAAGAGGGAAGTGTATTGCAATACAGGCCTACCTCAGGAAAAAAGAACAATCCCATATGAAGTCTAAACTCAAAATTAACGAAACTAGAAAAAGAAGAAGAAATGAAGCCCAAAGTCAAGGTGGGACATAATAAAGATTAGAGCTGAAACAAATAAAATCAAGAAGAATAAAACGATAGAAACAATGAAAGCTGGAGCTGGTTCTTTGAGAAAAAAAAACAAAATAGATAAACCCCTAGCCAGACTTAATCAAGAAATAAAAAGTCTACACACATAAACAGAATCAGAAAAGAGAGGGAAAACCAGTATGGACAACACAGAAATAACAAAAAATTATTAGAGAATATTATGAAAAATTATATGCTAACAAACTGGATAATCTAGAAGAAATGGACAACTTTCTAGAAAAATACAACCTTCAAAGGTGAACCAGGAAGAAACAAAATATGAACAGACCCGTTACCAGCAAGAACAAAACCACTGGATCATAAGACTCTACCACTGAATTTTATCAAACATTTAGTGAAGACATAATACCCATCATCTTTAAAGTTTTCCAAAAAGTAGAAGAGGAGGGAATACTTCCAAACTCATTCTATGAGGTCAGCAGCACTCTTAATACCAAAACCAGGCAAAGACAACACAAAAAAAGAAAACTACGCACCAATATCCCTGATGAACATAGATGCAACAAAATATTAACAAACAGAATTCAAAAATACATCAAAGAGATCATCCATCATGATCAAGCTGGAGTTATTCCAGGGATGCAAGAATGGTACAATAATAGAAAATCCATCAACGTCACCCATCACATCAACCAAAAGAAGGACAAAAACCGCATGATCATCTCCATAGATGCTGAAAAAGCACTCAACAAAATTCAACATCCATTCATGATATAAGGTCTCAACAAAATAGGTATAGAGGGCAAGTAGCTAAACATAATAAAGGCCATATATGACAAACCCACAGCCAACATTATGCTTAACAGCGAGAAGCTGAAAGCTTACCCTTTAAGAACGGAAACGGGACAAGGATGCCCACTCTTCCCACTTTTATTCACCGTATTACTGAAAGTCCTAGCCACAGCAATCAAACAACACAATGAAATAAAAGGCATCCAGATTGGTAAAGAAGAAGTTAAACTGTCACTCTTGGCAGATGATGTGATATTGTACAAAATAATCCTAAAGAATCCATTCCAAAGCTACTAGATCCAATATGTGAATTCAGCAAAGTTGCAGGATACAAAATTAATACACAGAAATCTGTTGCATTCCTATACCCTAATGATGAACTAGAAGAAAGAAATCAGGAGAACAATTCCATTCACAATTGCATCAAACAGACTAAAATACCTAGGAATAAACCTAAGCAAGGAAGTGAAAGACCTATATTCTGAAAACTACAAGACACTTATGAGAGAAATTAACGAAGACACCAATAAATGGAAATACATCCCATGCTTATGGATACGAAGAATTAATATTGTCAAAATGGCCATCCTGCCTAAAGCAATCTACATATTCAATGCAATCCCTATCAAAATACCAACAGCATTTTTCAATTAACTATAACAAATCATTCTAAAATTCATATGTAACCACAATAGACCCCGAATAGCCAAAGCAATCCTGAGAAGGAAGAATAAAGTTAGGGTGATTACACTCCCCGACTTCAAGCTGTAGTACAAAGCCACAGTAATCAAGACAATTTGGTACTGGCACAAAAACAGGCCCATAGACCAATGGAACAAACTAGAGAGTCCAGATTTAAACCCAAGCATATGTTGTCAATTAATATATGATAAAGGAGCTATAGACATACAATGGGGAAATGGCAGCCTCTTCAGCTGCTGTTGGCAAAACTGGACAGCTACATGCAAGAGAAGAAAACGGAATCATTGGCTAACTCCATACACAAAAGTAAACTCGAAATGGAACAAAGACTTGAATGTAAGTCATGAAACCATAAACCTCTTGGAAGACAACATAGGCAAAAATCTCCTGAATATAAGCATGAGCCACTTTTTCCTGAATGCATCTCCTCGGGCAAGGGAAACAAAAGCAAAAATGAACAAATGGGACTACATCAAGCTAAAAAGCTTTTGTACAGCAAAGGACACCATCAGCAGAACAAAATGCCATCCTACAAATGGGAGAATATATTTGTAAATGACGTATCTGACAAGGGGTTAACATCCAAAATGTCTAAAGAAATCACACACCTCTACAACCCAAAAATAAATAACCTGATTTAAAAATGGGCAGAGGATATGAACAGACAATTCTCTAAAGAAGAAATTCAGTTGGCCAACAGGCACATGAAAAGATGCTCCACCTTGCTCATTATCAGGGAAATGCAAATTAAAACCACAATGAGATATCACCTCACACCAGTAAGGATGGCCAGCATCCAAAAGACTAAGAAGATCAAATGCTGGCAAGGATGCGGAGAAACGGGAACCCTCCTACACTGCTGGTGGGAATGTAAATTAGTTCAACCATTGTGGAAAGCAGTATGGAAGTTTCTCAAAAAACTAAAAATACAAATACCATTTGACCCAGGAATTCCACTCCTAGGAATTTACCCAAAGAACACAACTTCTCAGATTCAAAAAGACATATGCACCCCTATGTTTATTGCAGCACTATTTACAATAGTGCAGATATGGAAGCAACCTAAGTGTCCATCAGTAGATGAATGGATAAAGGAGAGGTGGTACATATACACAATGGAATACTATTCAGCCATAAGAAAGAAACAAATCCTACCATTTGCAACAACATGTGTGGAGCTGGAGGGTATTATGCTCAGTGAAGTAAGCTAGGTAGAGAAAGACAAATACCAAATGATTTCCCTCATTTGTGGAGTATAACAACAAAGCAAAACTGAAGGAACTAAACAGCAGCAGACTCACAAACTCCAAGAAGGAACTAGTGATTACCAAGTGGGAGGGGTTGGGGAGGTTGGGTGGAAAGGGAGGGAGAAGAGGATTGAGGGTTATTATGATTGGCATACATGGTGTGGGGGGGGTCATAGGGAAGACAATGTAACACAGAAGACAACTAGGGTATATGTGGCATCTTACTACACTGATGGGCAGTGACTGCAGTGGGGGGGGACTCGGTGATATTGATGATTGTTGTAACCACATTGTTTTTCATGTGAAACTTTCATAAGAGTGTATATCAATGATACCTTAATAAAAAAAACAAAAGGAAAATAGCAGTAGACTCATAGACACTGAGAAGTGATTGGTGGTTACCATGGGGGAGGGGTTAGTGTTAGTGAGGGGTATAGAAGGGCACAAAATTTCCCTGTCATAATATAAATTGCTCCCAGTGATGGTAATATACAGCATGGAGATGTTAGTCAGTGATTCTGGATCATCTTGACAGATAGTAACTGCACTAATGGGGATGAGGATTTAATAATATGGGTAAGTATTGAACCACTCTGTTGTATCCTCAAAACCAATATAAGATTGTATATCAAAAACACTTCAATTAAAAAAAGAGAGAGAGGAGGGCTTTTTTCCACATGTCCTTGTCCACTTGACTGAGCTATCTTTATCTCTATTTCTATATTTAAAAATTTAGAAATAAAACATGCTTCTAAGATTACTTAAAGACCCCTGATAAAAAAGTGAAACATTGTTGCCCTGGCATCTTTATGGACCAGTATTGCAGAGGAGTAAGGACAGGAGAAAGAGGCATTGCCTGAAAATGAATGGTTTCAAATGCAAGAAAAAAAAACCATTCTGATAAAGGTCATCATGTGCTAACAGCAAACATTATCGCAATAATATATTGGAAGCATTTCATTTAAAATTGGGAATAAAACTAAATACCTATTTGCACACTTATTTTCCATTTCCTCTAGGTTTAGAAATTGTTGCCATGGAATTATAAGTAGTATATTTACCTTATATATGTGGTTATATCATATTTTTCATCCCTAATCTTATATATTTTTCTTTAATCTGGTTCTTAAGCAGTTGATGCTTTTCGGAGGTCTTTTCACATAACCAGGTTATGGAAATTACTTTGATACTTGCTGAATGCACTTAAATAGTGCTTAAGTGCTAAGGAGTTTAGCCTTCATGTGTATATTAGGAAAATAGGTAAAAGTCAGTGATCTATGTTTATATTTCAAGAATAGAGAATATATCCTAGAAAATTAAACCTAAAGAAAGTAGAATGGAAGAAAGACAAAATAAATGAAATACAAAATAATTGTATAATTGAGAAAAGAAAAAAGGCAAAAGTTAGTTCTCTGGAAAGAATATTACATTTATTTTCATTTTTCATCATCAGATTCATTGTTTACCAATGTCTTTCCCTTTTCTCTATTTGTTCTTTTTCTCATTTGTTAAGATGAATTCTTAGTTTTTATTTTTTTGTATTTCTCTCTAAAGCAAAAGTATTCAAAGCTATATATTTTTTTCCTAATACTGCCTTTATTACTGATATTTGTGCTATGGTGTTTTCCTTTTTATTGCTTTCTTGATTGTTAGTAATTTTATTTTTTTCTTTAATCTAGGCATTAACATAGGAGCTTCATTTCTAAAAAGTGAATCTTTTTTGTTATTTATTTGTGGATTATGATCAAAAAAATAACCTATACAGATACCTTTACAGTTTTTCAAACTGTGCCAAGATTTGTGCATTTTATTGTATGATCCTCAGTTAAAAAATGTAAGCACATATTGTGCTTTTAAACAAAAATAAAAATTTTATATGTGTGCATGGTGCTCTTAGGAAAAAATTATCTTCTTTAGAGTTTTAAGAATCTCTAATAAGTCATATCTATTGTATTTTTAAATTCGTCTTTTTTTTTCTTCTAGATTTTCAAATGTTGAGAGATTTTGTGAAAGACACTGTTGATTAGTTAAAGCCATACCGATTCCCTGTTCTCTTTACCTTGGGTATACCTTCCACTATAGAGGCTGGATAATTTTATGCCCTCTTCTTTGGCCTCCCTTGCTGTTAGGGTGGCCATGTAATACAATTCTGGTAAATTGGTCTATGCAAGGGCTTCTAGGGAAGCTTTTGCTTTTGAGATGAATTAAGCTAATGTGCCTGGCACTGTACTTACTCCCTTTACCCCTTTAACATTCACAGAGATAAGAAACTAACATACTAATAATCGCAGAGTAGAAAGAGAAAGATCTTGGGGAGGCTCTGAACACCAACAGTTGCCTACCTCTCTCCTTCTTGTCATGTTAGAAAAATAACCTAATAGTCTAATCCACTATTAATTGAGTTTAATGTTGTTTTCAGCTGAGTGCATCCTAACTGATAATAAGGGTGTTTTAAAGTATTCCAATGTATTTTTAGCAATTAATTAACATTTCTTTTTTTTTAATATAATTTATTTTATTATCATTAATTTACAATTACATGTGCAATATTACGACTATTAAACTACCCCTTCATCAGGTCCCCCCCACCAACCCCATTACAGTCACTGTCCATCAGCGTAGTGAGATGCTATAGAATCACTACTTGTCTTCTGAGTTGTACTGCCCTCCCCGTGCCCCCCCAACATTACATCTGCTAATCGTAATGCCCCTTTTTCCCTCTTATCCCTCCCTTCCCGCCCATTTTCCCCAGTCCCTTTCCCTTTGGTAACTATTAGTCCGTTCTTGGGTTCTGTGAGTCTGCTGCTGTTTTGTTCCTTCAGTATTTTTTCTTTGTTCTTATACTCCACATATGAGTGAAATCATTTGATACTTGTCTTTTTCGGCTTGGCTTATTTCACTGAGCATAATACCCTCTAGCTCCATCCATGTTGTTGCAAATGGTAGGATTTGTTTTCTTCTTATGGCTGAATAATATTCCATTGTGTATATGTACCACATCTTCTTTATCCATTCATCTACTGATGGACACTTAGGTTGCTTCCATTTCTTGGCTATTGTAAATAGTGCTGCAATAAACATAGGGGTGCATCTGTCCTTTTCAAATTGGGCTGCTGCATTCTTAGGGTAAATTCCTAGGAGTGGAATTCCTGGGTCAAATGGTATTTCTATTTTGAGTTTTTTGAGGAACCTCCATACTGCTTTCCACAATGGTTGAACTAATTTGCATTCCCACCAGCAGTGTAGGAGGGTTCCCTTTTCTCCACATCCTCGCCAACATTTGTTGTTGTTTGTGTTTTGGATGTTGGCCATCCTCACTGGTGTGAGGTGATATCTCATTGTGGTTTTAATCTGCATTTCTCTGATGATTAGCGATGTGGAGCATCTTTTCATGTGCCTGTTGGCCATCTGAATTTCTTCTTTGGAGAAGTGTCTATTCATGTCCTCTGCCCATTTCTTAATTGGATTATTTGCTTTCTGTTTGTTAAGGTGCATGAGTTCTTTATATATTTTGGATGTCAACCCTTTATCAGATACGTTTTTTATGAATATATTCTCCCATACTGTAGGATGTCTTTTTGTTCTACTGATGGTGTCCTTTGCTGTACAGAAGCTTTTCAGCTTGATATACTCCCACTTGTTCATTTTTGCTTTTGTTTCCCTTGCCCGGGGAGATATGTTCATGAAGAAGTTGCTCATGTTTATGTCCAAGAGATTTTTGCCTATGTTTTTTTCTAACAGTTTTATGGTTTCATGACTTACATTCAAGTCTTTGATCCACCTTGAGTTTACCTTTGTGTATGGGGCTAGACAGTAGTCCAGTTTCATTCTCTTACATGTAGCTGTCCAGTTTTTCCAACACCAGCTGCTGAAGAGGCTGTCATCTCCCCATTGTATATCCAAGGCACTTTTATTAAATATTAATTGACTGTATATGTTTGGGTTAATGTTTGGATTTTCTATTCTGTTCCACTGGTCTGTGGGTCAAATTTACCATTTTTAAGTGTACAATTCAGCAGCATTGAGTACATTCCCAGTGTTGTGCAAAACATCAGCCTTATCCATTTTTATAACTTCACCATCCCATACTGAAACTCTATACCCATTAAACAGTAACTCCCCCAAGGCCCTCTTCCTCCAGGCCCTGGTAACCTCCATTGTACTTTTTGTCTCTGTGAATTTGCCTATTCATGTACTTTGTATAGGTGGAATCATATATTTGTCCTTTCGAATGCCTACTGTTTTCTAATAGGATAATTTGTTCAGTTCAGGTTTAATGTTATAACTGATACTATTGTTTTTATTGCTTCTGCAACTTTTATCACTATTAGATAGTCTTGTTTCCTTTTTCTTTTCCTTACTTTTGTTAATCTGAAAGTTCACTTCCATTAGTGGCTACTTTCCTGTTTCTCACTCTCAATCAGAAGCATATGGTACTACTATTAAATAAAAGCAAAATAACATATTTTTCATACCAAGCTGCAGTGTTTCTCTTTTACTTCCTTTCTACTCAAGGAAGTTGAGACCTTTGTACATCTTACCTCTTGCTTCTCCCATCTTTTCTCTGTCCCCTTGAAACCTTTGAAAATCTTTTACTTTGTCTCTCTCCCACTCCCCAACTTCCTGATTTTCCTAATACAGTTAAGTACTTAAAGAGAATTTTCCTTAACAGTATGTTCCCTTTTTAAAAGCACTTTGCCTTTAGAAGACAACATAGGCAAAAATCTCCTGAATATAAGCATGGGCAACTTCTTCCTGAACGCATGTCCTCAAGCAAGGGAAACAAAAGCAAAAATGAACTCATGGGACTACATCAAACTAAAAAGTTTCTCTACAGCAAAGGACACCATCAACAGAACAAAAAGGCATCCTACAGTATGGGAGAATATATTTGTAAATGACATATCCAACAAGGGGTTAACATCCAAAATATATAAAGAACTTACACGCCTCAACACCCAAAAAGCAAATAACCTGATTAAAAAATGGGCAGAGGATATGAATAGACAGTTCTCCAGAGAAGAAATTCAGATGGCCAGCAGACACATGAAAAGATGCTCCACACCACTAATCATCAGGGAAATGCAAATTAAAACCACAATGAGATATCACCTCATGGCCAGCATCTAAAACATTAAGAACAACAAATGCTGGCGAGGATGTGGAGAAAGGGGAGCCCTCCTATACTGCTGTTGGGAATGTAAGCTAGTTCAACCGTTGTGGAAAGTAATATGGAGGTTCCTCAAAAAGCTAAAAATATAAATACCATTTGACCCAGGAATGCCATTCCTTAGAATTTACCCAAAGAATACAACTTCTCAGATTCAAAAAGACATATGCACCCCTATGTTTATTGCAGCACTTTTTACAATCGCCAAGATAGGAAGCAACCTAAGTGTCCATCAGTAGATGAATGGATAAAGAAGAGGTGGTACATATACACAATGGAATACTATTCAGCCATAAGGAAGAAACAGATCCTACCATTTGCAACAACATGGATGGAGCTAGAGGATATTATGCTCAGTGAAATTAGCCAGGTGGAGAAAGACAAGTGCCAAATGATTTCCCTCATTTGTGGAGTATAACAATGAAGCAAAAGTGAAGGAACAAAATAGCAGCAGACTGAGAGACTCCAAGAAGGAACTAGTGGTTACCAAAGGGGAGGGGTGTGTGAGGGTGGGTGGGGAGGGTGGGAGAAGGGGATTGAGGGGAATTTTGTTTAGTACACACGGTGTTGGGGATCACCGAGAAAACAGTGTAGCACAGAGAAGGCAAGTAGTGAATCTGTGGCATCTTACTACACTGATGGACAGTGACTGAATTGGGGTATGGGTGGGGACTTGATAATATGGGTAAATGTCATAACCACATTGTTTTTTCAAGGTGAAACCTTCATAAGAGTGCATATCAATAATATGTTAATAAAAAATATATATTAAAAAATAAAAATAAGTAAAAGCACTTTGCTTATATATTCCATTCAGACTTAATTTCATATAATTTTTGTATACTCTTACTCCCACCAGTGGGCTTATTTCTTGCCCTGCTTCCTGTAGCCCACTTCCCGTTTTCCCTCACAGGCATTTCCTTTAACAAATCTCTTGCATGTCTAATCACATCTGCTTCTCAGAAGACTTAAGTACACCTGAATCAGTATGTTTAAAGTGCCATTTGATATAACAAAGTGAATGAACTAAAACTAATGCACCTATACAGGTAAATATCAGAAGCAACGTTGAGTGAAAAATCATTTGAAAAAAATGATTTGTTACAATTTCTATAAAGTTAGGAACTTATAGTGTGTTGTAAAACTTGGAGGGAAAAAAAGCAAACTCAGGCGTGGTTACTTCTGGGATAGAAGAGAGTAGGATTCGGGAGAGAAAGGGTATTTTCCTTTTACCTTTTATTTAAGGTTATTATCATAATACATTCCTTAAGTATATTATAATACATCCCCAAAATGTGTATGAAAATTGGCCACAAAACTTGACGTCTTCTGTTATGTGGGGGTAAGGAGTATTGTGTTTTGAATAAGAAAAAATATACTGAGGACATTCTTCACTGATGTAGCAACACATAGGAGTACGTGGAAGTTGAGGAGAGGGATCTAAAGAAAATGCACTAAGTCTATCACACGTTTGCCTCTTTCTTGGGTAAGATTTCTAGGGACCTACCCAACTCCACACCCTTCACCAACAGCATTCCCTCTTGCCTTACGAGATTCAAGTCACGTTTGAGCCATTCTGACATGCACCCAGAAGTTGTTTGAGTATGGAAGGATACTAAGGTGGCCCTATTTGGGGGAGGAATGGGACACCTCCAGTAGATGACTTTTGTTTAGAACTCTCAACAGCTTTACCAGACTTTCTCAGAACTGCACTGCAGTCTGAGACTTTTGCTGCTCAACCTTCCTTTCCACTCTTCCCTATGAGATCAGACCGGCATTGGAGGCTTACCACTTTCCCACTTCTGTAGCTCACTTCCCATTTTCCCTCACAGGCATTTCTTTCAACACGTCTCTTGCATGTCTAGTAGCATCTGCTTCTTGGAAAACCCAAACTAACATGTGAGTCAGTATGTGCAAGTGTCTGGCATAAAATTAGTAGTCAATACATGTTAACTTTTATTATAGTAAACCTATTAAGAGATGATGGTGATTTTGACCATGGTCATGATGATAAATGCAAATGTCCAAATTGGAGAGACATTTATGTGGATGGATGGATACAGTGGGACTGATTGAATGGAGGGGCCAGTAAAAGGGTTAATTTGCCCATTTTCTTGCTTACCACCTCCCACTTCACACTTCATACCCTAACCATATTGATTTGCTCATAGTTCACTGCAAACACTAGTGATCCCTAATTCTTTACTCATACATAGTATTACTTCTTCATAAAATATTCTAACCCCACTCTCTTACCCCTTTGCCTAGCAAATGCCTACCTGTTCTTTGATATTTAACTCAGGGTTCAACTCTTCCAGGGAGCCTTCCCTTTTCCTCTCTACCTCTCACTTCCACCTCTCCTTAGGTTCCTAAACCATCTTCTTTTTATATGCATAATAGTTGTAAACAAATGAATTATAATCATTTATTGTATCAATTTCATCTTTTACACTCTGGATTCCTTTAGTCATGAGGTGAGATTGCAATAGTATTACTGGGATCAGTTAACCATTTTATATTTTACTCAGCGAGCAGTGGGAAGCCACTGAAAGATTTTAAGTACAGTGGTAATGAAGATTTTATTTACATTTTGTAAGGATCACTTTGGCTACTGTTTGTTGAATGGATTGGAGGAGTGCAAGAGTAAATTTGAGGAAATGGTTTAGTGTGGACTTAAGCCCAGTTGCCTGGTTCCATTATATAATACCCATGTAACTTTGGGAATGTTACTTAACTTTTCTTTGCCTCGGTTTCCCCATCTGTAAAATCACAATAAAAATAGTACTACTTCCAAGTTGTAAAAGTTAAATGAATTAAAAAATTTTTTGGAATAGTATCTGGCACATAGTAAACAGATGTTGCCTATTACGTTGTTACTTAACAAATATTTGTGTGTTTACTGCATCCTAGGCAGTGGGCAAGATACCACTATTAAGCTGAATTTAACAAATGACAAAAGCAAGTTCAAATTAATATGTAGCCAAAACTTTGGGTTATAATGATGCCCCTAAGAATCTGGACATAAAACAGACTATTCAGCCATTGTTATAATGTTCCAATTCTGGAGAGGTTTTGATTTCTTTGACATTTTTAAAAGCAATCCATTAGGTTCTGACTGAATCACAGGGGAACATTGTTTGCATAAAAGAATCCTTGATATAAGATTCTTTACTTTTGTTATAAGTTTTTCTGCTCTACAGGTTGATAATTAAGAAATTAACTTTGTGAACATGTTGCACTAATATTAAATATATTTCTATAATAAATGACATTTGGGTAAAATATGTCAGCCTTTAAGTTCAGAGTTTTGTATACTAATTTATGAGAGTTTGTTTTCATATTTTTTTAATTAGACACAGTGATAATTAATGTGTTCTAATGAATATATGAGGGAAGCTAGGAAATATGCTGTAATGAAATTTAAGTGACTTAATTTTTTTAAAGATAGAACTTTATATTGTATTGAAGACTTAAAAGGATTTATACTTGTCTTTGTACAAGAAAATACTAATATTTGGGAGATGGGAGCATATCTTTATAATTAAAAGTATTTTATACAGTAAGTAGTAGACACTTAAGGAGAAAAATAATGACCAAGAAAATAAAAGTAGAAATAAATTATGTGTGGGATAACTTACAAAGAATCACGTAAATGAGTTCAAGCACCATTAGCTTGGTCTAACATGATCCATGGAAACTACCTTAATACAGAACTAAACATGAGTTTGTCTTTGTTCTGTTCTAGTGGTAATGTTTGTTTAACTGCTTTATTTTTTCAGGGATGTGCATGCGGTCTGTCTCTGGGATGATAAAGGCCCAGCAAAAATTCATCAGGCTTTAAAGGAAGATATTCTTGAGTTTATTAAGCAAGCACAGGCAGTAAGTTCTGCATCTATATGTAGTTTATTTTACGACTTTACCCAGAGAATATATTTTCTGATTTTGAATGTAAGACTTCTTGAAGTAATTTTAAAATATCACATTGACTCTTCACACATTTGTTAAGTAAGATTTTTAATGAAATAATCATTTTGGTTTTTTCCCCCTCAGTGACATTTCTGTCCACACAGTACATTATTATCCTTAGTTAAAAGATGCTTTAAAGAAATAAGTCTTTTATATGCTCTTTAGAAGTCACTACCACTATTATTTTTTGGCCATACATCAGTTCATATAAATCTACTTTTTTTTCTCGACTAATAACCTCTTTTTAAGCTGATAGTAATTTTCTTCAATTTCAGATACTTCTCTAACTGTATAATTTTTGGGCTGTTCTTTGTGTTCTGCTTAGCTGAAGTTCAACACTCTTGAGTTGATAATATGTATAACTGCATAATATTATAAAACTGAAGATAAAGTTCATTTATGCATTAGGTTATGCAAAATCTAGTTTTATTCATTTTTATTAACACCTGTGTCTTTGGGAAAAGTTATGCAGAGGTGAAGTATTGTTTTGAGTAAGTGCTGGTATCACTAATACATCCTTTACCACTTTGAAGAAGGGCCTAAGAATATGAGATTATTTTCTTTTGAACTAGAGAGCTAGAATTTATTTTTTAATTCAATTTTTGTATCAGTATCTTATACAACATTAGTAATAGTTGTCTGTTAGAAATCTTGTTAAATACTAATAATGGCTTAGCAGATGAAAACTTAAAATGAATTTTTTCTATATATGATTTAAAGGAAGATACTGAAATCGAGTTTATGATTGATATTAGTATATATTTAATTTTGCTAATAGCCACTGAGATGATAAAATAGGAATTTGGTATTATGAAGTATTTTCTTGGTAACACCATTAATTCTGCCATCTTGCTAAATGATTTCAAAAAAATTACAGTTTTATAGAAAATTACCTTTTAATGAAAATAAATCATTTTCAGGCTTTGCTTAGAAAAGTAAAATGTTTCAATATCATAATCTAATCAAAATTATACTTTTCTAGACTGATTTAGAAATGCAGTTTTCACTTACAATGGAAAGCATATCACCTTATTTATTTATGACTTTTGATGAAGGTAAATTATGTTTATTTCACATTGATAGAGCTTTATTCTTCAGTTTCTAGAAATGGTCCTATAGAGAATCATCTTAGATATTGTTAGCAAATGTTTCAAAAATGTTTCACATAAGAAAACAAACTGTAATCTGGGTTCACTATTAACATGACCCAGTAAAGTCTGGAATGTAGATCTTAGCAAGACTTGAGGATGGGATTCAGTGTCACTGATTCAGAGCAGTTAAACTGTAGGAATAGCAATGCCAGATTTGAGTGTAGGATTTTAAAAGTTTTGTGAACTTTTAAGAAAACCTAGCTTCTTGGGTTATTTTACTAGTCAATTACTAGACTAATTGAGCTTATCTTGTTAGGAAGGACTAAAGTTCTCAAATAGGAAAGGCACTGTTCATTAAAATATTTACCTTAGCATTATTTAAAATGACAAGGGACGTAAATAAATGTACAGTGTTTAGGGAGTTATTAGGATATTGAATTTTTTCCCTTTTTTTAAGTTATAAGTATTTTATTTACTCATAATTCTGTAGTTGAGCAGTTTGGGCTAGGCTCACCTGATTTCACCTAAGCTTATTAATAAGGCAGAAGTTAGCTGGTGGCTCTGCAGGGACTGGATGGTCAAAGAGAGCTCTTTTCACATAGCTGGTGTTAAGTGCTGCCTTCCAGCTGGACCTCTCTCCCACTGTGTGCTTCTCATTCTCAGGGAAACTAGCCTTTGAGGTGATAATGGAATCTACAGACCTCTTTCAGGCCTTGGCTTGGAAATCTCACAGTCTCACACCTGCTGCATTCTTTGGCCAAAGCAAGTCACATAACTAGCCCAAACTCCAATGGTGGAGAGTGACCCCACCATCTTTTTTTTAAAAAGAGAGAGGTAATTCATATACCAGAAAGAAAACTCACCCTCTTAAAATATACAGTTCAGTGGGTTTTAATATAAAGTTGTGCAACGATCGCCCACTAATTTTACATTTTCATCACCACAAAAAGAAACTTTGTTATATTAGCATATACTCCCCATTTACCCATTCCTACTAAACACTGACAACCACTAATATACTTTCTGTCCTTGTGCATCTATTTATTCTGCACATTTCCTATAAATGGAATCATACAATATATAGCCTTTTATGTCCAGCTTCTTTCACTTACAATAAGGCTCATGAGATTAATGTACGCTGTAACACTTCTCAGTATTTCAATCCTTTTTTTATGGCTGAATAATCTGTTGTATGGCTATATCACATTTTGTTTATCTGTTCACTTTTGAAGGACATTGGTGTTGTTACCACTTTTTATCTATTGTGAATAATGCTTCTATGAACATTTGTGCACAAGTTTTTTTTTAATTGAGGTATAATTAATTGGCATATAACATATTAGTTTCAGGTATACAACGTGATTTGATATTTATATATATTGCAAAGTGACCACACTAAGTCTAGTTAATAGCTGTCACTATATGTAGTTACAGATTTTTTTTTCTTGTGATAACTTATAAGAGCTATTCCCATCAGTTTTCAAATATGCAATTCAGTATTGTTAACTGAACTCAACATGCTGTGCATTATATTCCCAGGATTTATTTTATAACTGGAAGTTTGTACCTTTTGATTCCCTTTATCTGTTTCGCCTACCCCACCCCATGCCTCTGGCAACTACCAAAATGTTCTCTGTATCTGTGAGCTTGGGGCTTTTGTTCTGTTTTGTTTTGTTTTTTAGATTTCACATGTAAGTGAGAACATAGGGTATTTGTTTTTCTATGTGTGACTTATTTCACTTAGCATAATGCCCTCAAGATCCATCCATGATATCACAAATGGCAAGATTTCCTTCTTTGTTTATGACTGTGTAATATTCTATTATGTATATATACCACATTTTCTTTATCTTGTTCATCCATCATTGGACACTTATAGGTTGTCTCCATATTTTGGCTATTGTAAATAATACTGCAGTGAACAAGGGGATGCATGTATCTTTTCAGGTTACATGCATATTTTCATATTCTTTGGATAAATACCCAGAAGTGGAATTGCTGGGTCATATGGTACTTTTATTTTTATAAATTTTTTTGAGGAACCTCCATACTGTTTACCATAGTGGCTGTACTAGTTTACATTTCTGCCAGTAGTGTATGAGTATTCCCTGTTGTCCACATCCTTGCCAACACTTGTTATTTCTTATCTTCAGTACTAGCCTCTCTGACTGGTATGAAGTGGTGTCACTGTGGCTTCGATTTGCATTTCCCTAATGACTTCTGATGTTGAGCACTTTTTTATGTACTTGTTTGCCACCTGTATGTCTTATTTGGAAGAATATTCTCAAATACTGCCCATTTTTTAGTTGGGTGGTTTTTTGGCTGTTGAGTTGTATGAGTTCCTTTTATAGTTTGGATACTAGCTCAGCCCCTTATCATATATATGATTTGCAACTCTTTTTTTCCCATTTGGTACGTTGTCTTTTAATATTTTGGTGGTTTCATTTGCTGTGCAGAGCATTTTAGTTGGTTGTACTCCCATATGTTTATTTTTGCTTGTGGTGTCAAATCCAAAAAATAATCACCAAGACCGGTGTCAAGAAGCTTACTGCCTATGTATTTTTCTGGGAATTTTATGATTTCAGTTCTTACATTGAAATCCTTAATACATTTTCAATTTATTTTTGTGTATGGTTTCAGATAGTAGTCCATTTTTATTCTTTTCCATGCACTCCAGTTTTCCTAGCCATTTATTGAAGAGACTATCCTTTCCCCATCATATATGCTTGGCTTCTTTGTTGTAAATTAATTGACCATATATATATAGGTTTTTTTCCGGGCCCTATATTCTATGTGTCTGTTTTTATGCCACTACCATACTGTTTTGATTACTATAGTTTTGTAATATAGTTTGAAATTAGGGCAGTGATGCTTCCCAGCTTTGTTCTTTCTCAAGATTGCTTTGGCTATTTGGGGTTTTGTGTGGTTCCATATCAATTTCTATTTTGTGAAAATGCTGTTCGATTTTGACAGGGATGCATTGAATCTGTAGATAGGTGTAGGTAGTATGGACATTTTAACAATATTCTTGTGGTCCATGAGCAAAAACTTTTTTTTCCATTTATCTGTGTCTTTTTCAGTTTCTTTCATCAGTGTCAGAGTTTTCAGTGTACAGGTCTTTCACCTCTTTAGCTAAATTTAATCCTAGTTTTGTTATTTTTGATGAAGTTGTAAATAAGATTTTCTTAATTTCTCTTTTTGATAGTTTGTTATCAGTGTATAGAAACAACAGATTTTTGTGTTTTGATTTTGTATCCTGCAACTTTACCAAACGTATTTATTAGTTCTAACAATATTTTGGTAACATCTTTAGGGTTTTCTATATATATAATATTATCTGCAAATAGGGGCAGTTTTACTTCTTCCTTTCCGATTTGAATGCCTTTTATTTCTTTTTCCTGTCTAATTTATCTAGCTAAGGTTTACAGTGCCATGTTGAATAAAAGTGGCAGGTGTCTTGTTCCTAATCTTAGAGGAAAAACTTTAAGCTTTTCACCATTAAGTATGATGTTAGCTATGGAGTTGTCTTATATGACCTTTATTATGTTGAGGTACATTCCCTCTGTACCCACTTTGTTGAGAAGTTATATCATAAGTGGATTTTGAATTTTGTCAAAGGCTTTTTCTGCATCTGTTGAGATGATCATAAGACTTTTATTCTTCATTTTGTTAATGTGCTGTATCACATTGATTTGTGGATGTAGACCATTCTTGTATCCCTGGAATAAAGCCCACTTGATCATGGCATATGATCCTTTTAATGTGCTATTGAGTTTAGTTTCTTAATATTTTGTTGAGGATTTTTGCATCTGTGTTCATCAGAAATAGTGGTCTCTAGTTTTTGTGTGTGTGTGTGGCACCATTGTTTGGTTTTGGTATCAAGGTTATGCTTATAAAACATGTTTGGAAGTGTTCCCTTCTCTTTTAATTCTTAGAGGAATTTGAGAAGGATTGATATTAATTCTCTTTAAGTGTTTGATAGAATTCACCAGTGAAACCTTCTGGTCCTGGAATTTTCTTTGGGAGGTTTTTGATTATGCATAATCAGTCTATTCAGATCTTCTATTTCATCATAATTTAGTCTTTTTTTAGATAGTGTTTCTAGGAATTTATCCATTTCTTCAAGGTTGTCAATTTTGTTGGCGTATCATTGTTTATAATAGTTACTTATCCTTTGTATTTCTGTGGTGTCTGTTGTAAGATCTTCACTTTCATTTCTGATATTTGAGTCCTCTCTTTTTCTTGGTGTGTTCCAGTTTTTCATGAACTTTTTTTTTGTACACAGATATTTGCAACACTATTATTCATGATGGACAAAAGGTAGAAATAAGCCAAATGTCCATCAGTGGACAAACAGATAAACGAAAGTGGTATCTCTATAAAATGGAATACTATTCACCCATAAAAAAGGAATAAAGTACTAATACATGCCACATCTTGTTTAAGCCCAAAAAATATTCTGTCACTTCAAAGAAACCAGGCATATATATCTACTTACTCTATGATTCTATTCATATGAAAGTCCAGAATGGGCAAATATATAGACAGAGAGAGTAAATTAGTGCTTGCTTAGGGCTGGGTGGCAGGGGTTAGTGGGGAGGGTGGAAAGGTGATAAATAAAGGATATAAAGCTTTTGGGGTTTTTTGTTGAGATATAATTGACATATAACATTTTATTAATTTCATGTATATAATGATTCAATATTTGTATGTGTACAAAATTATTATGATAAGTCTGTGAACACATTTAATTTATCTTGGAAATATACATATTTTTTAATTTCTTGGGTATAACATAGCTTGTACAATAAATAAAATATTTTAAATTTAAACCATGAATACATCCTGTTATTATTTAAAATTGGTACGATTCTTTTTTTTTTCAGCGAGTACTGAGCCATCAAGATGATACAGCTTTGCTAAAAGCATATATTGTTGAATGGCGAAAATTCTTTACACAATGTGATATTTTACCGAAGCCTTTTTGTCAATTGGAGATTACTTTATTGGGTAAACAGGGCAGCAATAAAAAATCAAATGTAGAAGATAGTATTGTTCGAAAGGTAAGTTAATTTTTCCCTTTTTTTCTACTGTTTTTCAGAAAGAGGATGATTTGAAGACTTTTGAAAGTAATTTAGACTTTAATGGGTTTCTCTATTTCACATATAAATTTCTTTTCAGCTCTTGCTGCATTTTATTGAATAATACTATTTTTTCTTTCATCCATTTTTATCTTCAGTTCTCTGTCATCTCTATGTGGTTGTAAGCTGTAGAACTATATATATCTTCAAACATTACCTCTTTTTATTTTCCTCTTTTGCTTTCTCCTTTTCTTAGTTTTAGCTTCAGTATTTTATTTTCTTAATCTTTCTTTGTACTTTTACCTTCCTATAAATTTCTATAAATTAAATTACTTTTTTCCTCTTTCAAAAATCTCTCCTTGAAAGGGGAACCCTCCTATACTGCTGGTGGGAATGTAAAATTAGTTCAACCATTGTGGAAAGCAGTATGGAGGTTCCTCAAAAAAACTCAAAATAGAAATGCCATTTGACCCAGGAATTCCACTCCTAGGAATTTGCCCTGAGAATGTAAGATCCCAGTTTGAAAAAGACATATGCACCCCTATGTTTATTGCAGCACTATTTGCAATAGCCAAGAAATGGAAGCAACCTAAGTGTCCATCAGTAGATGAATAGATAAAGATTATGTGGTACATATACACAATGGAATATTATTCAGCCATAAGAAGAAAACAATCCTACCATTTGCAACAACATGGATAGAGCTAGATGGTATTATGCTCAGTGAAATGAGCCAGGCGGAGAAAGACAAGTACCAAATGATTTCACTCATCTGTGGAGCATAAGAACAAAGCAAAAACTGAAGGAACAAAACAGCAGCAGACTCACAGAACTCAAGAATGGACTAACAGTTATCAAAGGGAAAGGGACTGGGAAGGGTGGTTGGGAAGAGAGAGAGAATGGGAATAAGGGGCATTACTATTAGCACACATAACGTAGGAGGGGCGCACGAGGAAGGCAGTATAGCAGAGAAGACAAGTAGTGGCTCTATAGCATGTTACGACGCTGATGGACAGTAATGGGGTATGTGGTGGGGACTTGATAATGGGGGTAATCTAGTAACCACAATGTTGCCCATGTGATTTTATATTAATGATACCAAAATGAAAAAAAAATCTCTCCTTTGTTAAGTTACCTTTTGGTATCTTTGTTGTTAATCATGGCCAAAATGCCATCATCTTCATAATGTTCTTTTTATTTGATTCTAGTTATTATAAACCCATTGTGGACTGTGTTTATTTTCATATTTTACATTGTTCCTACTTAAAAGCTCTGCCCAGTAATGGCTCATGATTTAATGAACTGAACTCTGTTAAGGAACTCAGCTCTGAAAGTGAAGAGTCCCAGGATTCCCTTTCAGTTCAGTCAGTAATGATCTAACCTCTGTGTCCTCATTTATCATATAAAATTGCTACTTGTGAGGATCAAATGGAACCATAGATCTGAGAAGTAAAACATTTCATTTGAACTTAAAACAACTCATTAATTACTTGCTATGATGGTTATAGCAAGAAATAGTGACCTGGACGTTATTGCCCCTTCCCAGCCTTAAAATTTGTACCACATTATCAGGAATACTGTAAATTTAGATACCCAGTTGTTCTTAATGGCAAAAATAACAGAAATATGAGAAATTACCCTCCCCCCCCAAAAAGAAAACACTTCTCAATGCTTTTTAATTGGCTGTTCCATAATCTTGTCCTCTCTTCTTTTTCTGTTATTCCTTTAATTTTTACCATTCCCTATGTTTGTGGGAATCCACATCACTTAATGATTAAGAGCACAGATTCTGGGACCACAGTTGTTGGATTCAAGTTCCAGTGTTCCTATTTATGAGCTACGTAAATACGTGAAAGTAGTTCTCTGCTCTGTGCCCAGATTTCACACATCTAAGAAAAAGATAATGGTACCTCTAGGTTGTGAGGATTATATGAGGTGTATGTGGAAAGTACATGGAGGATCTCCAGGTACAGAGTGAGTGTCATATAACTTAACTGCTGCCGTTTGCTGTTGTAATAAATATGTTTTCTGTATCTGACAAAGCTACTTGGATATTACATAGGTAGGTGATAATACATATTCACCTATATGTATATACCATTTCCATCATTTAAATGAAACATCTATAAAGTGGATTTGTGTATATGTATATATATAAATATAATTTTTTTCAAGTCCAGTATCAGATTTACAGTTGGTCCTTTTTGCAGTTATTTTGTGTTTATAGAAACATGCATAGGAGTATTCCAAACACATACCAGTATTTCTGAAATTCTACCTTGGAACTATAGGGGAAGTAACATTTTCCATGCATTATCATATTTAATTTTACAACAACCACTTGAATTTGTACTATTATTTTCACTGTTTTACAGATGAGAAAGCAGGTAAATAAATAACAGCTGGAATTCATATCTAATTATGTTGATTCTGAAACTCTTTACCATAATTTACCATTTGTTATTTAGCAAATTTAAATATACTGCTTCCTTGAAATATTGAAGTGATTGTAGTCCTAACAATTTGATTTCTTTTTTTAGTGTTTGAATTAACATTTTTGTGTGTATATATGGTATTGGTGTATTAATCACTGAAATGATTCCATATTTTGTCTTTTTCCTAGCTCATGCTTGATACATGGAATGAATCAATCTTTTCAAATATAAAAAGCAGACTCCAAGATAGTGCAATGAAGCTGGTACATGCTGAAAGACTAGGAGAAGCTTTTGATTCTCAGCTGGTCATTGGAGTAAGAGAATCCTATGGTATGTTACAAGGTTTTATGATCATAATTTCCTTTTTACAGAAATTCTAAGATAATTATAGAATAGCACTATCAAAATTATGTTTATTAGCATATAGTCACATCTACTTTTAGTGCCACATGCTTTTAAGAAAAGGCATTCTGCTTTAAAGAAACCTATAAAAATTCATATTTGTGTAGTTAATATTTATTTTTTCCATCACACTCATTTTTGGCTGGTGAATCTTTTTAGTGACCTAAAATAGAGAAACGTAGACTTGTATCTATAGCTCTTAAAAGGTGGTAATTGGCTTTGTACATGTTTTCAGGAAGTTAATTCCATGTGTACATTCCTCTCCAAACTTTTCAGTTTCTGACAATGATATTCTCATTAGTTCTTTGAATCAGATATGCTGTTTCACTGTTTACTCTAACTAGATTACTTTTCCTCCTCTCTCTTTCTCTTCTCACTCATCCTTATCCTCTAGTTGCACATGTAGGTCTTTTATAATTCCCAGACTAAATTATGTCCTCTCACAGTGCTTCATAGTACCTATCCCTCCCTGTCATAATACTTTAGTTTAATTAACTATGTTACTGACACTCTATCTTTACTAAACATAGAATGCCTGGCATAAAGTATTTCTTGATAAGAATGTTTTATATTAATGAACCTTAAGTTATCTTTGACCGGCTCTCTCCATTGCCCCCATATATTTTAGTTATCAGATTTTAGATTTTCATTAGCCATGTCCCTGAAATTTATTCCTTTTTACTTCAGCTGCCACCAGTTTAGACTTAATTAAACTCTACTTCTGGACTTTTGAGACAGTTGTCTTATAGTGACCTTACTGCTATCACTTAACCCATGTAGTGTTCACAAGATTAATTTTTAAGTACTGTTTTCTTGGTATTTTTCTTAGCCCAGTTAGTGTAGTATACCATCCTAAATTCAGGTTACTTAGCCAGAGATTTGAGGCTCTCCACGACCATACCCTACCTTACATTCTACCTTATCTTCTATCAGTCTTACATTCCACTCAAACAACTTAGTCATTATACTTTGACCTGGTCTTATACTTTTCTGTTTCTGAATATTTACTTATTTTACTAATTTCTGTTTATATCCTAGTTTTATTCCTAAGACTCAATTCAAATCCTATCTGTTCTGTGAATGGTCTTGATCACCCAGTTAGAAGTCAGTCTCTTTCCTATTTAAAAAAAATTTTTTTCCGTATTACCTGTACTATTTATTTGTCTTTGTGCTGTTTACTGCTTTGTGCTATTATCTTTTTAAGTCTCTCATAGAAAATGATTTTGTCTTAACCGGTTTTATGTTCTCTTCAGCTTTGTCACAGTCCCATGTGCATAATAACTCCCCAATATTTGTTACTTCATTTATTGTACTCAGAATACTGAATTGACTCATAGAGTAAAATTTTATTTTCTGTTTTTCAGTTAACCTTTGTTCTAATCCTGAGGATAAGCTTCAAATTTATAGGGACAATTTTGAGAAGGCATACTTGGATTCAACAGAGAGATTTTATAGAACACAGGCACCCTCGTATTTACAACAAAATGGTGTACAGAATTATATGAAATATGTAAGTCAGAACTTAGTACATGTGATAATTTGAGCTATTCTCTTGATATTCTTAAAATGATTGCTATTTTGCTTCTGGACAGGCAGATGCTAAATTAAAAGAAGAAGAAAAACGAGCATTACGTTACTTAGAAACAAGACGAGAATGTAACTCTGTTGAAGCAGTAAGTAATATTGTATTGTATATTTTATGAGATTATTTGAAATACAGTAGCCCAGGGATGGCAAATACATGGTGCAGGTAATATTATTTTTCCTTTCTCGTGTCTCTGACCAACATTATTAATTAATTATAATACTTTTTCCCAGTGAGCCAAAGCACAGCTTCAGAAGGCATCTTATTCAGAATTCATTGTTTTTCCAAGCTGATGTGCAAGATAAAATCTGTTTGCCATCCCTGCTCTAGACTTTACTATATTTAATGTAGTTTAATATTAATATTCAGAATTTAATTTTTAAACAATCTCCTTTTATTATATTGTATATCTCTATATATCTATATCTATATATATAGATATCATTTTAATGACTTTAATGTTGCAAGTAAAATACATACCTAGAAGTATAGTTGATTGTTGTTAATCATGATAATTATGTTCCATAAAGTGGCTGCAAACACTGAATTAGTAACAAACCATTACTCCTAGAAGATATTTATTCTTGATATGGGAGGATATTTTCAAACCTCATCTTGTCATGAAATAAAATATTAATTATCTAATCAAGGAACATCAGTCTTTTAAATTGTTTTATTTATTTTATATTGTAAGGAAAGGAAGAATTAAATTTGGACAGTCTTAGAAATTGCTCAAATATAGCAATAATATTTCCTCTAGTTCTTTTAAGTTTTTGGAGCCTAGTAACTAGATTTAGATTATACTCAAAGAAATAACATTCCAGTTTTATAACATTTTTCAACTCTGGCTGATTTTTTTTTTTAACTTCTGAGTTTTCTTTGGCTTCTTCCATCTTGAACAATAGTCATATTTATCTTAGTTCAAAAATGAGGCTGAATTGGATGCTTTCTCCCTCATTTTTCCATTTGTTTTACTTTTCATAATGTACAATATATTCCCTTTTTCAATGGCAAAAATAACTGTGATATTGGCCAGAAAAGGGGGCTAATTTAGTGGTTTGTAGAAATTCTCTACAGAAATTTAAATCCAGGCATAGGCAGGAAAGGCCATTGAATGTTATTTAAACAAGTGTGTCATGCTCCAAGTCGGAAGATTAGTCTAGTGGCAATATAAAAGATTAATTAAAGTGGAGAAGAGCTGAAAATAGAAATTAGGAGGTTTTTGCAATAATTTAAGCAGAGTATTAGGAGGAGTACCAAAAAGTTTATAGCAATGAGAACAGAATGGAGAAGTGCAGAAAGATTTCACAAAGGCAGAAGAACATTTGTATCACATGGATGGGGCTAGATACTGGAGAGAATTGAGTCAGTAGTGTTTCTGAGGTTTTGGTTTGGGAGAATTGTACTGCTGCAGAGAGATCAGGTGTAAGAGTAAGTCTTAGTAGTGTACAAGAAAGATGAGACTGGTTTGAGGGATTTGAGTATTTTGAGTTGATCAGTGTGCCCATAGCATCTGGGTAGGGCTGTTGCAGTTTTGTAGGAAACAATTGTTCTATTCATCTGCTCTCATTTATACAGCTGAGTTGTATCATATCCATATTAAACTTGTGTAAATTCAACTTCAAATAAAGGTCCAACAAAGAGAATAAGAACAAGAAAAAGAAAGAGAAAGGTAGCACTAAAAAAATATACATGACAATTTGTATAGAACAGTTACATCTCCCTTTCTACTTTAAAACACACACACAGGAAAAACTTGAATTAGAAGATATGAAATAGTGTGAGCATCTCACCAAGTTGAATGACTCTTGAATTTAAAGATAAATTTCTTGTCTTTCTCTTTTCAACAAAGACCCTAAGGCCATATAGCAAGCTTCTAAACAGATTGTACTTTATTGGAGATGTAAGAGTTCTGTTTGTGTGGTCTTGTTTTTTCCTCAATTTTCTGTTTTGTTTTTAAATCAACTTGATTAAAATGTAACATATATACAGAAATCTTAAGTGTATAATAATTAAATTATCACAAAGTGAACATACCTGTGAAATCACCAGAACAAGAATTATTGCTAATTCAGAAAGCTTCTACCGTGCCCCCTCCAAATTACTGTTACCATCTTTTCTTCAAAGGTTATCACTCTCCTAACACAGATTAATATTAATCAGGGACCAATGTATAGTTTGTAGAGCAAAGTTCAGTGCATAGGAGACATGAAGCAGCAAAACTGTAGAATTAATTAGAACTTTGGGAATTTAAGGCTTAATGCAGGTGTGTTACTACATTATATACCTCACTGAGCTAAGGCCATTATGTTACACACATAATATTAATCATATATTTGTTAATTTACAGTTTTTGTTTCCAAGAGAAATGATGTATTAAAATGAAGTATATTGTAATGGAATGAAGAGTAAGCCAAAAAATCACCAAGCCCTGAGCTCTAATTTAATATGAATAAAATATGATTTATTTGGATAGTAAGAAACAAGTCACTTTCCATACTAAAAAATATTCAAAACAGATTTAGTGCCCTAAATTATCTCTTAAAGGAATTATCAGCCATCAGAAATGTGCCATGCTATTTCTTAATGCTTTATTAATACTAGTTTTAGTCTGTACTTAGCCTTTTGGCTATTCTTACTAACACAGGATAAATACAAAATAGGAAGAATATTTTTTACTGTTATCATCAATTCATGTGGGGCTGCATGGTAATACACACCAGAACTTAAGATATAAGTATGTACAGTTTTGCATTTAAGATTTTCTCTGAAAATTAGGAAATTATTATGGTTTATCAATTACCTTTGAATTTAGTTAGTATGAGTCAACCTCAATCTTATAAACCCAACTGGTTTTCAGCATACACAGGAAAACAAGTTTCTGGACCTGTATTCTGTGTAATAGAGCAAATCTCACCCAGGTAGTACCCAGTTATGAGGCCAGGCCTAATAAAGGCCATATGTATATTTTAGGTAATGTTCATATAGTGCTAAGTAGCTTACTGAATTCTTTTGTTTTTTATAAAGAGTTTATTTCTTTCTCTTGGGTATTCCTGGATCTGATTACATAATTTACAAATGGTGATGTTTCTTTCTAATGTTAGTATCTCCTATTTCCTTCAGTGGACTAAATCTATTAATTAATTTTAGAAAAATGTTAAATAATATTGGGAATCCTTGTCGTCTTGTCTTCCAACCTTTGTTGGGAGTGCTTCTAGATTTTCACCATTAAGTATGATACTGGTTTGTGGCTTCATGTGTGCATTTTTTTGTGTTAAGAAAGCATTCATCAGGAATGTATATATCTTAGTCTTACACAACTATCTTATTTTATGTGGAAATGTTACGAGGCATTTCCATTAAGATCATGAGGAAGGCAAGTATGCCCCACTATTTCTACTGCTATTTAACATTGTATTAGATGCTTGAACCACCACACAGAAGTAGACTTAAAAAAATGGAAAAACATCCCTTGTCTTAGATTCTGTGACTCAAAATTATAAATGTTAGTTCTTTCCTAAATGAATTTATAAATTCACTGTAATTCCAATAAAAATACTAATAATTATTTTATGAAGTTAGACACATTGATACAGAAGTTCATGTGGAAGAATAAACATATAAGAATAGCCAGGAAGACACTGGAAAAGAAAAACTATGAGAACTAGCTGTACCAGATATTAAAACATACTGTATAAAGCCATACTATTATAAAGAAAATAGTGTGGTTATTGACACATAAATAGTGAATCAGTGGAATGGAATAGGAAGTCCAGAATTATATATGACAAGGTTGGATCTCAGATCACTGGGGGTAAAGATGAGTTTTTAACAAATGGTGATGGGATAACTTGGCAGCCATTTGGAAAAAGATAATTAGATCTGTATTTACACCAAATAATAAACACCAAATGAATCAGGGATCTAAATGTTAAAAATGAAATTATACAAGTACTAGAAGAATCCCTCTTTGACCATAGTGTAAGGAAAGACTTTTCAATATGACTCAAAATTCAGAGTTAATAACAGAAAAGGTTGATAAATTGGACTGCATTTTAAAAATTGCCAAAAGCACCATAAGCAAAGGCAAAAGACAACTCACAACGTGGGAAAAAATATTTGCAACATGTAACACAGACAAAGGTCTAATACCCCTCTTATATAAAGAATTTTTTAAGTGTATTTTTTAAGTTGAAGTATAGCTGATATACAATATTATGTGGTTTTAAATATATAACACATTGGTTCAACAGTTACACACATTATTAAATCCTCACCCCAACATGTGCAGTTACTGTCTGTCAACATAGATATTACAGAACAATTGACTATATTCTCCATGTTGCACTTTGATCCCCAAGACCAAATTGAGATTTTTGTGTCACTTCATCCCACTCACCACCCCAGGCTAGCCCCTCCCCCATGTAAAGAATTTTTTTTATTGTAATTGAGAAACAAAAAGGGATACAAAACCTGATAGAAAAAAGTTGGAAACAAATGCAGACAGACAGTTCACACAAATACATGCTTAATAGTGTCCACCAAACATATGAAAATGTTCAGGCTCATTCTTACAGAAGAATCCTGCCTTAAAAATATAGAAGGCAGTAGACAGTCACTATCAGGCAAATACAGCAATAATTGTTGCAGACAAGCTCCAACAATGAATACTAAGACTCATGGCCAAAAGTTAGAGCTAAAATATGATATTTTCTTAAACTTTCAAAGTATCTTCCCCAAGATATTTACTAAGGAAAAAATAGTAATTTTATGATGGAGAAACCCCAAAAGACACTCTTAAATCAAATGATCAAGGTTAACATTACCAGTACAAGACAATGACATTCTATACCCTAAATATGATGCACTAAGAAGAATACAACATATGTGTGTGATACTCTTGTCAAGTATGCATACTCTAATGAGGAAAGATTAATAGGCAATCCCAAATTGAGGGTCAGTCTACAAAATAACTGACTGGTACTCTTTAAACAAAAGTGTCAAGATCACAACAGACCAAAATAAAACAAGAAGTATCGCAGATTGGAGGAGACTAGAACTAACAACTAAATGCACTGTGGGCTTGCAGATAGGATTCTGGAATCGGGAAGAGATGAGTGGAAAAATTGGTGAATTTCTAATAGGGTCCGTAGTTAGTTAATAGTAAAATACTGTTTTCCTGGGTTTGATAGTTTTATTTGGTTATGTAAGATGTTACTGTTAGGGGATCTGGGGTGATGGATGTGTGAGCACTCTACTTTTACAACTTTTCTATAAAGCTAAAATCAAAATAAAATGTAAAAATATTATGAAGAGTCAGTCCCTTTTTTATTTGGGAAGCATCAGTAAAGATGATCACATGACATTTTCTTCCATTGAACTAATTCATTAAGTCACATTAATGGTGTTCCTAATATTAAAGCATTCTTCCATTTTAGGAGTAAACACAAGGTCCCATTTTTAATGGATGGATACCGCAAAGGGATTTTGACATATCCTATATAACCAACAAATTATTCCCAGGATTTTCCTCCTACAACCTCTTATATGTAAAATGTTTAGATGTTTAGTTTATGTAATGAGGATAATGTCTTTGGGATCCTTAAATAGATTTATCCTAATTCAACTTTTATTTGAATTTGCTTGTCATTAGTACAGTAAATTCTGACAGAGATGAATCAATGGAAAATTAGTTACACTGTGAGTTGTTTAGATATCATAAGGTAAAGATGCCAACAGGGAAAAGGTGGGGAAAGTTTGGGGAACTGGTAAACTGCTTTCTCTGAAGCCAAGACTGTTTGTTGGAAAGTTGTGGAAGTAAGCCTGGAAAAGTAGAAGGCAGATTAAATCTCATTGTGGAGATTATTTGAATTTTGAACTAACATTTCTGAACTTGGCTAATATATTTTGAACTAGAATCTCTAGGCCAGAGGTTTTCAATGAAAGTAGGCATCTGCCTCCAGCGAGTGTCATAGAAATTTGAGGAGGCTTTTTTTGGTTGTCACAATGATTGATTTTTAGTGAATGGGGTCCGGGAATGCTGCGTGTCTCACAGTGCTCAGACTGTCCCACAGAAACAAGAATTAGACCAGATCCCAAAAGATGTTCAGTGCTTCCTCTAGCCCCTCATATTAAGGAAAATTTTGTTTATACTTAACTGAGTCTAGAACTTAATTTTCTTTTACTTACAAACAAAAATATTTTTTGCATGTTACTAATAATACACTCCACATTTTTGTGAATTTCCAGGGATGATGATATTGTGTAAATTGAGGAAAGATAATATGTATCTGTTTTTGAAATCTTAAAAGGTTTTCACAGTCTGAAATTTGTTTCACCTGTAGCGACACTGCTTGTGGTATCTGAGTCATTGTGCACCTGCATGGGCTGCATTTGTAATGCTCATGTTCTTGGTGATGCCGCAGAGAGGTGCTCATATCTGACTGCCTTATTATGTCTCCTAGTTTGGTTGTGGCCAAGCTTGTACAGGTTGAAAGATATACCGACTTACTACAAAGTACCTGCCTTTGATTTCTGTTTTATTATAATTAGAAAATTATATTTGTTTCTGAAATAATATATCAGTTTCTTTCATTTTGAAGATTTGCTTAAAGGGAGTGTTGGTCACAAAGGTTTGAGACCCAGTGCTTTGGTTATGGAGAGTCTGAATGGTTGTGACTAGGAGATCAAAGCTGCATTTTTGAGGATTCGTCTGCCCCTTGAGTGTATGACAGAGTCTGAAGAGGTAAAAGACTTACTTTAGTTGTCTTGAATACAATAATGGGGTGCTGACACAGGAATGGAAAGGAAGGGGTGGAAGAAGTATTTTGAAGAAAGAATTAAAGGACATTTTAATGGCCTGTAGGATGACTGAAAGATGATTTAAGACTGATTTATTAGAGGAAACAGCAGAGTCAGAGAGAAGCTAATTTTGAGATCCCTCTCCAATTTTTGAAAGATCATATAATTAGAAATCCTTAAGGACTTACAAGGAATTTTGGGGAGGCAATGTATATAAATAATCATCACCCTACTTATATAGTACTTTTTGAAAAGTAAAAAAAAAATCATTGCTTTCAGCATTATAAATGTAATTATGAGTTACAGCTTTAGTGGCCTGGCTCCAAAATAGTGCTTTTTCCACTGGACTGCTTTCTTTCTCCTGTGATGGTCCATGGGATTTGGGTACAAATTATATAATCTAAAGGTTGGTTGGTTGGTTGGTACCCTTGGCTTACTGGGGAATGGGATCCTGTAACTAGGGATTACAGTTCTCCAGGTTTTTTCATTAAACCACTTGACCTATATTTATTAAGCATTCAATAGTAATTAGTCCCTTTGGGGAGGCAGGCAGAGGGGATACAGCAAAAATAAAGTCCTTGCTCTTACAGAGTTAGCATTCATGTTGAGGTAGACAGATAAGAGGCAAGTAACAAATAAATGAAAAGTGGTTATTTAAAAATTTTTTTTATTTAGTTATTTGAACTAAAAAAAACAGTTCACCTTTTTTTCCCAACTTCTACCCCTTGTCTCTTGCAACCACCCATCTGCTGTTATGAGCTTGTTTTTTTTTCTTTTTTTAGATTCTACAGTAAGAGAGATCATACCATATTTGTTTGTCTTTGTCTGTCTGACTTATTTCACTTAATGTAATGCCCTCAAGCTCCATCCATATTGTTACAGATAGCAAGATTTTATTTTTTTATAATATCTCATTGTATACATACACCATAATTTCATTATTCAATCTAACACTTATGTTGTTTCCTTATCTTGGTTATTGTAAATAATGCTGCAGTGAACGTGGGGATGCGTATATCTTTCCAAGTTAGTGTTTTCATTTTCTTTGGATAAATACCCAGAAATGGAATTGCTAAATCATATGGTACTTTTAGTTTTATTTTTTTAGGAACTTCCGTACTGTTTTCCATAGTGGTTATATCAATTTACATTCCTGCTAAGGGTGCACGAGGGTTCTCTTTTCTCTACATCATTGTCAACACTTATTTGTTGTCTTTTTGATAAAAATAGCTATTGTAACAGGTGTAAGGTGACCTCTCATTGTGGTTTTAATTTGCATTTCCCTGATGATTAATGAATAATGTTGAGCATCTTTTCATGTACCTGTTGACTCTCTGTATGTCTTCTCTGGAAAAATGTCTAGATTTTCAGCCTGTTTTAAATAAGTCAAACTATTTCCTGTTTTTTTGTTTTTTGCTGTTGTATGAGTTATTTTTATATTTTGGATACTAGCCCCTTATCAGATACATGATTTGCAACTACTTTCTCCTGTTTGGTAGGTTGCCTTTTCAGTTATGTTGATGGTTTCCTTTTTTGTGCAGAAGCTTTTTAGTTTGATGTAGTCTCACTTATTCAGTCTTGCATTTTGCTTTTGGTGTCAGAGTGAAAAAATCATCACCAACACCTATGTCAAGGAGCTTACCACCTGTATTTTCTTCTAGGAGTTTTATGGTTCAGGTTTACATTCAAGTCTTTAATCAATTTTCAGTTAATTTTTGTGTGTGGTGTAAGATAGTGGTCCATTTTCATTCTTTTGCATGTGGCTGTCCAATTTCCCTAACACCATTTATAAAAGAGACTGTCCTTTCCCCATTGTATATTCTTAGCTCCTTTGTAATTACTTAATTGACTTAATGGAATCTTTAGGGTTTACTATATATATAATATCATCTGCAAATAATGACAGTTTTACTTCTTCCTTTCCAGTTTGGATGCCTTTTATTTCTGTTGCCTAATTTTTCTGATGAGGACTGCTGATATTATGTTGAATAAAAGTGGCAATAGTGCACATCCTTGTCTTGTTCTTAATCATAGAGGAAAACCTTTTAGTTTTTCACATTGAGTATGATGTTAGCTGTGGGCTTGTCATACAACCTTTATTATGTTGAGGGTAAGTTCCTTTATACCCACTTTGTAAAAGTTTTTATCATAAATGAATGTTGAGTTTTGTCATATGCTTTTTCTGCATCTATTGAGATAATCAATCACATTTTTATCCTTCATTTTGCTAAAATGGTATATCACATTGATTTGTGGATGTTGAACCATTCTTACACCCCTGGAATAAATCCTGCTTGATCAAGGTGTACAATCCTTTTAATGTATTGTTCAATTCTGTTTTCTAATATTTTGCTGAGGGTTTTTGCATCTATGTTCATTAAAAATACTGGCCTGTTTTTGTTTTGTGGCATCCTTACTTGTTTTTGGTATCAGGCCAATGCTGGCCTCATAAAATGTGCTTAGAAGCTTTTTGGAAAAGTTTAGGAAGGATTTGGTATTAATTCTTCTAATGTTTGGTAGACTTCACCAGTGAAGCCATCTGGTCATAAACTTTTGTTTGTTGGGAGGTATTAGATTACTTACTGAATCTCCTTGCTAGGAATTGGTCTGTTCTTATTTTTCTATTTAATCATGATTCAGTCTTGACAAATTTTATGTTTGTAGGAAGCATCTTTTTCTTGGTTGGCATGTAATTGTTCATAGTGATCTCTTAATCCTGTGTGTTTCTGTAATTTCAATTATAACATCTGCTCTTCCTTTTATGATTTTATTTATTTGAGTCCTCTTTCTTTTTTTTGGTGAGTCTAGCTAAAGGTTTTTTAATTTTGTTTATCTTTTAAAAGAACCAGCTCTTAGTTTCGTTGATCTTTTCTATTGTCTGTTTAGTCTCCACTTAATTCTGCTCTGATGTTTATGATTTCATTCCTTCTACTAACTTTAGGCTTCCTTTGTTCTTTTTCTAGTTCCTTGAGGTGTAAAGTTAGATTGTTTGTTTGAGACTTTTCTTGTTTCATGAGGTAGATGTTTATCACTACGGGCCTCCCCCTTAGAATTGCTTTAGCTGCATCCCATAAATTTTGGAATGTTACATTTTCATTTTTGTTTATGTCAAGGTATTTAAAATTTTTATTTTGATTTCTTTTTTGATCCATTGGTTGTTTTGTTTAGTAGCATGTTGTTTAATCTCCACATTTTGTGAATTTCTAGATTTCTTTTCAATTCTCTCAATTTTATTAAAACTTGTTTTGTGGCCTAATAACATGATCTATCCTGGAAAATGTTCTCTGTGCACTTGAGAAGAGTATGTGTTCTGCTGCTCTTGTGGAATGTTCTGTAAATATCTGTTAAGTCCAGCTGGTCTAACATGTTATTTAAGGTTGATGTTTCCATATTGATTTTCTGTCTGGGTGATATATCTATTGATATAAGTAGGGTATTAAAGTCCTCACCTATTCTTTATTGCTGTCTGTCCCTTCAGGTTTGTTAATATTTGCCTTATATTTTTATGTGTTCCTATGTTGGGTGCATAATATTTACAAATGTTATATCTTCTTGTTGAGTTGATCCTTTTATCATTATATAATGGCCTTTGTTTTAAAGTCTATTTTGTCTGATATAAATATGGCTACTCCAATTCTCTTTTGGTTTCTGTTTGTGTGAAGTGTCTCTTTCCTTCCCTTCACTATCAGTTTGTTTGTGTCTTTATGCCTTAGTGTTTATCTTATAGGCAGCATATAGATGGTCTTGTTTTTTATCCATTCAGCCACTCTGTGTGTTTTTGGGGGGGAATTTAGTCCATTTACACTAATTATTCATAGGTATATGTTGATTTCCATTTTGTTAAGTGTTTTCTAGCTGTTTTTGTATTTCCATTCTTCCTCATCTTGTTCTCTTCCTCTGTTTGATGACTTTATTTAGTGTTATGTTTATCATTCTTTCTCTTCATCTTTTGTGTATTTAGTGTAGTTTTTTTGCTTTGTGATTACCATGAGGCTTAGATATAACAGCTATGTCTATAGCAGTCTATTTTAAGTCAACAGCAACTTAGGTTTGATCCCATAAAGCTCAACATTTTTACTCTTCCCTGATGTTTTGTGTTTTTGATGTCACATTTGCATCTTTTTGTGTGTTTATCCCTTAGTTATTATAATCATAGTTCTTTTTACTACCTTTGTTTTTTAACCTTCATATTAGTTTTATAAGTAATTATTCCACTGCCTTTACCTTTACTCTGTATTTACTTTTCCAATGAGTTTTAGTCTTTCATGTATGTTCTTGTTAGTAACTAGAACCCTTTCTTTTCACCTTAAAGTAGTCCCTTTAACATTTCTTGTAAGGTCAGTTTTGTGGTGATGAACTCCTTCAGGTTTTGCTTGTCTGGAAAACTGTTTCTTCTTCAATTCTGAATAATAACTTTGCCAAGGAGAATATTCTTGGTTAGAAAATTTTTTCTTTTAGCACTTAGAATATATATCATGCTGCTCCCTTCTGGCCTGCAGTTTCTGCTGCTAGTCTCATCGTGATTTCCTTGTTAGTAATAATTTGTTTTTCTCTTGCTGCTTTTAATACTTTCCTTGTCTATAACTTTTAAAAATAAATTATAGTGTGTCTTGGTGTGGATCTCTTTGGGTTCTTTGTTGGGTTCTTTTCGTGGATCTGAATGTCTATTTCCTTCCTCAAGTTAGGGAATTTTACAGCTATTATTTCTAGAAATAAGATTACTGCCCCTTTTTCTCCCCCCCTCCTGGGAACTTTGCAATGCAAATGTTAGTCCAGTCGATTTTATCCCATAAGTCTCTTAACAGTTTTTACATCCCCTCACTTTCAGTCTTTGTCATTACATCTACAGTGTGTCTCTTATAGGCAGCATATATGAACTTTACATTTTTTCATTTTTTTATTTTTTATTTTATTTTTATTTTTATTTTTTTAATAATATAATTTATTTTATTATCATTAATTTACAATTACATGTGCAATATTACGATTATTAAACTACCCCTTCATCAGGTCCCCCCCACCAACCCCATTACAGTCACTGTCCATCAGCGTAGTGAGATGCTATAGAATCACTACTTGTCTTCTCTGAGTTGTACTGCCCTCCCCGTGGCCCCCCCAACATTACATCTGCTAATCGTAATGCCCCTTTTTCCCTCTTATCCCTCCCTTCCCACCCATTTTCCCAAGTGCCTTTCCCTTTGGTAACTATTAGTCCGTTCTTGGGTTCTGTGAGTCTGCTGCTGTTTTGTTTCTTCAGTATTTGTTCTTTGTTCTTATACTCCACATATGAGTGAAATCATTTGATACTTGTCTTTTTCGGCTTGTCTTATTTCACTGAGCGTAATACCCTCTAGCTCCATCCATGTTGTTGCAAATGGTAGGATTTGTTTTCTTCTTATGGCTGAATAATATTCCATTGTGTATATGTACCACCTCTTCTTTATCCATTCATCTACTGATGGACACTTAGGTTGCTTCCATTTCTTGGCTATTGTAAATAGTGCTGCAAAAAACATACGGGTGCATCTGTCCTTTTCAAATTGGGCTGCTGCATTCTTAGGGTAAATTCCTAGGAGTGGAATTCCTGGGTCAAATGGTATTTCTATTTGAGTTTTTTGAGGAACCTCCATACTGCTTTCCACAATGGTTGAACTAATTTGCAGTCCCACCAGCAGTGCAGGAGGGTTCCCTTTTCTCCACATCCTCGCCAACATTTGTTGTTGTTTGTGTTTTGGATGTTGGCCATCCTCACTGGTGTGAGGTGATATCTCATTGTGGTTTTAATCTGCATTTCTCTGATGATTAGCGATGTGGAGCATCTTTTCATGTGCCTGTTGGCCATCTGAATTTCTTTCTTTTTTTTTTTTTTTTTTTTTTAATATAATTTATTTTATTATCATTAATTTACAATTACATGTGCAATATTACGATTACTAAACTATCCCTTCATCAGGTCCCCACCACCAACCCCACTACAGTCACTGTCCATCAGCGTAGTGAGATGCTATAGAATCACTACTTGTCTTCTCTGAGCTGTACTGCCCTCCCCGTGGCCCCCCAACATTACATTTGCTAATCGTAATGCCCCTTTTTCCCTCTTATCCCTCCCCTTCCGCCCACCTTCCCCAGTCCCTTTCCCTTTGGTAACTATTAGTCCGTTCTTGGGTTCTGCGAGTCCGCTGCTGTCCTGTTCCTTCAGTTTTTTTCTTTGTTCTTATACTCCACATATGAGTGAAATCATTTGATACTTGTCTTTTTCGGCTTGGCTTATTTCACTGAGCATAATACCCTCTAGCTCCATCCATGTTGTTGCAAATGGTAGGATTTGTTTTCTTCTTATGGCTGAATAATATTCCATTGTGTATATGTACCACATCTTCTTTATCCATTCACCTACTGA